>JAULKM010124806.1:0-20333 GCA_032355605.1 Rubia tinctorum | reverse complement strand
ACTAGGAATTTGTTACAACAAGAAAGGAATAGGTCAGCAACTTGTAAAATCAGTAAAACTAATTTTACAGTTTAATACCCTCCCGCAAGCTCATGTTCGTGTACGAACAAGAAGCTTGGAGCGCAAGTTCTGAAACCTGGACGTACCGACGGCTTTGGTGAATATATCGGCCACTTGATTGACCGAATTAACATGGCGAACCAAGAGAGTACCGTCCCGAACCTGCTCGCGTACAAAGTGGAAATCGAGTTTAATGTGCTTCGAGCGGTGGTGCAAAACGGGATTGGCCGTCAGGTAGGGGGCGCTCAAATTGTCACATAAAACAACCGGAGGACCGCTGTGGGAGACACCCATCTCCTGGAGGAGTTGCTGCAACCAAATGATTTCGGCAGCGGCAAACGCGATGGCGCGGTACTCCGCTTCCGTACTGGACCGAGCAACAGCGTTTTGTTTCTTCGACGACCAGCTGATCAGGTTGCCACCGAAATAAATGGAGAAACCGTGTTGCGAGCGAGAGTCATCTGGGTCGGAGGCCCAGCCGGCATCGGTGTAACAAAGCAAGTGGGAGTCTGGAGAGGGTCGAAAGAACAGTCCCGCACCGATAGTACCCTTCAGATAGCGTAAAATCCGCTTAACCGCTGCCCAGTAAGACTCTGTCGAATTATGCATGAACTGGCAGACTCTATTGACGGCGTAAGAGATCTCCGGTTTGGTGATTGTCGCATATTGCAGCGCCCCGATGATACTTTGGTAAAGATGCTGGTCCGAAAACGAGTCGCCGGCAGCAAGAAGCCGTGAACCAGGTACGGCTGGAGAGGAGATGGGCTTAGCACCCATCATACCGCTGCGTTCCAACAGCTCCAGGACATATTTATTTTGCAAGAGAAGCAAACCAGAGGGAAGGTGTTGAACCTCAATGCCAAGAAAGAAATTGAGTCTGCCCAAGTCTTTAAGGGAAAACACCGAGTTTAAGTACCGAACAAAATCATCAATGAACTTGGTGTTGGAGCCGGTGATGATCAGGTCGTCAACATAGACCAGAACATATATGACATCCTGACCATGACGTTTGATGTAGAGAGAGGTGTCCGAGATGCATTGATGGAAACCGTGTCGAAGAAGCGCCTGACTGAGTTTTTGAAACCACGCCCTGGGAGCCTGTTTGAGACCATAGATCGCCTTTTTGAGTTTGCACACATAAGAAGGATGAGTAGAGGAAGTGAAGCCCGGAGGTTGTTGCATATACACTGTCTCAGCCAAATCACCATTGAGAAAGGCATTGTTGATGTCGACTTGCCGAAGGGACCATTGTCTAGTTATTGCAATACTGAGAACAAGACGAATGGTGGTGGGTTTGATGACAGGACTGAATGTGTCAAAGTAGTCCACTCCTTCTTCTTGATTAAAACCCTTTGCCACTAATCGATCTTTGTAGCGATCAATGGAGCCATCCGCTTTCTTTTTTATCCTGAAAATCCACTTACAACCCACAAGATTAGAAGTAGGAGGCCTAGGAACTAAGTCCCAAGTCCCATTTTTCATTAAGGCATCAAACTCTAACTGCATTGCATGCTGCCAATTGGGGTTTTTATTGGCTTGATTAAAGGTTTTGGGTTCACGGTCAAGTGAGTCACATGAAACGGGATATTTAGTGGCTAATAAGGCTTTGGGTATAAGAGAGTTGGTGGCTGCCCGGGTGGTCATGGGATGTTGGGAGGAGATGGATGGCCGAAAGTAGGATGGGGCTTGCGGATAAGGGATAAGAGTCGAGGATGTGGATGGTGGTGAGGGCGGAGAACCCGTGGGAGTAGGTGATCGATCGGCATGTGCAAGAGATGAGACAGAAGATGGCGAAGGGGGGAGGATGGCACGGACAATGCCGAACGAGGACTAGGAGGAGTGATTTCTGGTGGGATAGTAGGGACAGGAGAGGTTAGAGTACTAGTTACTTGAGAGTCAAGTAAACCTAGGTTAAAAGTTGGAGGGTCTGTAGGTTGTGACGGAGAGATATGGTCAGTGTAGGGAAATTGAGACTCATCAAACACTACATGTCGAGCGATGTAGGTACGAGATGAGGGGACATGAAAACAGAGATAGCCTTTGTGTTTGGCACTGTAACCTAAGAAGATGCAAGCTACAGATCGAAATTCAAGTTTATTGTTGTTGTAGGGACGTAAGTAGGGAAAACAGAGGCACCCAAAAGATTTTGAAAAATGATAGTCAGGTTGCCGATTGTAAAGACATGCATATGGTGATTTGTTTTGAAGAACAGAAGTGATGGTTCGATTGTCAAGATAAATGGTTGTATGAAAGGCTTGTTCCCAAAATTCTATAGAAAGATGGGAATGAGCCAACAAAGCCAGGCCCTTCTCAACAACAATTCTGTTACGTCTTTTAGATGCACCATTTTGTTCAGGTGTATGAGGGCACGAAACTCGATGCAAAATTCCATGATTTTGAAGAAGAGTTGAAATGTTTCGGTATTCACCACCCCAGTCAGATTGTAATGCTTTAATTTTTGTCAAAAATTGGGTTTCAACCATGGTTTTGAAAAGAGTAAAAGCATTAAAAACCTGAGATTTAGTAGGTAAAAAGTAAATCCAAATGAATTTGGTACAGTCATCAATGAATAAAACAAAATATCGATTTCCATTCATAGATGGTACATAGGCTGGACCCCAGACATCCGAATAAACCAAATCAAAAGGGTGAGAAGACGAAACATGAGAAGTAGGTAAATGAAATCTATGACTTTTGCCTAGTTGACAAGCACTACAAAGAGGCAAAGATTTATTTGCAGACACTGGTAAATTAAAATCAACTAGTTGACGACGCAGGACAGATTCATGAGGATGGGCAAATCTATGGTGCCAACAAGCTACTGATGCACGTTCACCAACAAAGACTTTAGGACCGGATGTGGGTGGATGTATAGGTAGGCGGTATAGACCATTTTCAACCACTCCCTTGAGGATTCTCCGTCCCTGAGGATTCTTAACAAAGCAATGATTAGCATGCAGTTCAACATAAACATTGTTATCTTTGCAAAGTTGAGAAACGCTAAGTAGATTTTTGGAGATTTTTGGAACAACTAATACGTCTTTAAGAGTAAGTGAATCAGTAGCATGCAACGAAGATAAAGTGTGAGAACCTACATGAGTAATAGGGAGGGACTCACCGTTACCAACTGTCAAATTGTCGTTGCCGGTGTACTCAGACTGAAGCTTAAGAGCACCAAGGTCCACCGTGACATGATTTGAAGCACCGGAGTCGACGACCCACGGGTCAGACAGGGCCGAAGGGCTGGTGTACGACATATGCGCCTGTTTTCCGGTGGAGTGGCGCTGCTTCTGGCGTTCAGCGCAGCGGCGGTTGGTGGGTGGATAAGCGGCGGTGTTGAGCCGATTGTGGCAGTTCCTCCCAGTATAATATGGTTTCTCACAGATTTGGCAAATGACCTTGGAGGTATCACCGGCAGAAGATGGATCAGGTGGTGCCGATGAAGACGTATATTGCCGGCGATGAGCGACATTTGCCGAGAGTTCGCCGGGAGCAGTGCATGAGTCAAGGATACGCTGCTCCTCCTGGAGTAGCAAACCGAGCAGTTCGTTTGATGAGACAGGGTCCATTTGCATGCTGAGAGCGGTCTTGAACGCGCTGTACTCAGGTCCAAGGCTGAACATGATGAAGGAGACGAAGTCGTCGTCTGAAACATGAGTGAGACATTCGGCTAATGAGTCTGAGATTGCCCTTTTTTTCTCCACATATTCCAGAATGGTCATCGACCCCTTTGACATCGTTTGGAGCTGCTGTTTCAGGTGCATCTGTCGCGTGCGTGTCTGAGCGTGGAACATTTGTTCCAGAATTTTCCAGAATTCAGCCGTCGTGTCAGCGCGGAGGACATGGCCGAGAATTGGAGCAGTGAGAGTTGGTCGGAGAGATAGGAGGATCAGTTTGTCCTTGCGTTTCCAGTCAGTGAACTTTGGATTCACTGGCCGTTCAGAAGACCCTTCGGCCGGAGAGAGGGTTGCCTCCGGCACAGCATTGGTCGTGAGGAATTGATGCAGCTCGTATGCTTCGAGAGCTGCGCGCACAGTTCCGCGCCATATGGAGTAGTTGGTGCGGTCGAGTCGAACGGTAAGCGCTGGAATTTGGAGGTTGGTCGTGGGGTTTCCGGCGAAGAGAATGGATGCGGCTGTGGGGTTAATAGCCTGGTTATTTTCGGAAGCCATGATTAATGCTCTGATACCATAAAAAGATTGATTGCAGATTTTTTTGCTACAAAGGTTGATCTGTTATTCACGTATAACACTTCTATTTATACACAACTAGTAGTCTGCTAACTGACTAACTGACTCCCTATTCTAATTCCCTATTCTAACATAACTACCCGTAGACTAGGAATTTGTTACAACAAGAAAGGAATAGGTCAGCAACTTGTAAAATCAGTAAAATTAATTTTACATTTTAATACAAACCCTACCACACACGCGATACACTCCCGAATTCATAACTAGGCTCCTATGATAATTCTGATCTTGTAACTACATTCTAACTTCAAGAACGCAACTTGAGATTGTTCCAATTTTGTAACGATCGTCGAACCCCTGTTCCAAACTTAATATTTAGGCGGTTCAAAGTCACTCGAGCCAAACCCCCTTTAACTGACATCAACTAAAGGCGGTTGTTCAATAACCGCATTTAATTGAAGTCAATTAAAAGCGATTTTAATGGAACAGAACCACCTCTATAAAAATGAGGGATTTGATTCAACAAAGTTTCGAATTCATAGCATTTTTCCAAAGGTGGTTCTTCATAAAATTGAGCAAACCGCCTTCTACTCCTATATTTAATTTTGTACACGGTGTTCATAGTTATATCTTCCAACGTCTACAAAACAATTCATTGACTAAAATTATCCAAATTTTAAGATAAGAGAAGTAAATAAATTGGCTCCTAATATCTTTTATGTAATTACACTCCATGTTTGTACCATTTAGGAGATTCATATCTAATTCATATGATTGATCTCAAGTACTGTATATTAAATCCTTCTAGTTACATCTTTTGCATAATTACACTATATGCATCCGTGTTTTTCTTGTTTTTATTGTTGCTCAAATATATATCACTCTCTAAACAATGTCGGGAAAAGCTAAATGTTGCAAGGAATTCATTACTCATGGCCTCGTGTAGCCAAGAAATGATGACTTAAGCTTACCTTGGAGGGCTGAAAATTATGCATTCGTGCAACCAAAAAATATATATTTAGTGTGGGAAGAAGAGACTTCGTTGTGGCAAACGCAGGGGAAAGTCCAATACAGGGAACATATTAAATTGGAAGCACTCAAAATTTGGATCCTGATGTGGACGCTTTTCTACTGCCAACACACTCAGTATGCAGGCCGGAAATTATGATCCATAATGACTCTTCATTCGGAAGTTACAATCATAGAATGGAGTCTTCTTTTCTTCCTACTCTTCTCCATGTTTGCCTCTTCTATTTTCGGTCTCCAACATGTCATCATAGTTCAATTCCACTATTTATCTATTTTTAAATAAGACCGCTTTCTTAATAATTGAGGGAAATTATTGGACACCCCAAACCCTTGAAAAGAAAAGTAAAGGAAATATTGTTGGTGAATTCAAATAGTCCTACACATTGAAGAAATCGCAGCTAATCAGGATAAGAACAAAGCTCAAAAAGCTTGACATTAGTGAACAAAGTTGATGATTCCGTGGAAAGAAAACTGAGGGAAAATGATTGAATTAACTTAATCGAAAATGAGATGATCAACTCCTATATATACACATATCAATCTCTAACTGCCTAACTAACTAACTAACCGACCAAAGGGTTGTACAAGTTGTCTAACAAACAAAACAGAAAAGGGGTTACAAAAGGGTAAATATACAAGATTAGTTTATGAAAAATTGATTTCATCGACTTCATGAGATATCTAGAAATATGAAGAGTAACCTTCCAATGATGACCAATAGGTTGTTACGCAAACTGACTCAACTGATGCATTGAGAATGTTACATCATGTCTGGTGTATGATAGATATAAAAGTCTACCAATGAGCATCATGTAAGGACCTGGATTATGTGACAAAGGTGAAGAATCATCCTCAACCTGCCAAGAAGCTGGAAATGGAGCTGATACTGCATTACAATCTGTCAGGTGAAGATCACTGATCAAATTAGTAATATACTTAGTCTAACTCAGAAAAATCCCAGCATTAGATCTGGAAATTTCTATGCCTAAGAAGTACTTAGCATATCCCAGATCCTTGATAGTGAAAAGATCATGTTGATAACCTTTGAATGTTTGAATTTCATCCTCTGAATCCCCTGCAATAAGAACATCATCAACATAGATCAATAGTACAATGTTGTACTGAGCAGCCTTCTTAATGAATAAGAAATGATCATGCTTTGATTGATTGAATCCATATAAGATTAAGTTCTTAGTAAACTCATCATTTCATTCTCTAGAAGCCTACTTCAAACCATATAAAGATCTTCTCAGCTTGCAGACCTGACCAGGTAATGCTTTATCATAACCCTGTGGTGGTTTCATGTAAAGCTCCTCATTTATATATCCATGAATAAAGGCATTATTTATATCTATCTGATGCAAGAACCAACCCTTCAATGAAGTTATTTGTTGTAATAATCTAACATTAACCTTCTTAGCAACTGGTGAAAAAAAGTCAAAGTAATCAACACCTTCAATTTAGGAGAAGCCTTTTTCCACCAGCCGGCTTTATACCTTTCCACTGATCAATTTGCCTTGCATTTAACTTTTAAACCTACTTGCAGGTAATAGGTTTCTTTCCTGTAGACAAATCAACTAAATCCCATATGTGATTAAATTCAAGAGCATCTAACTCAACCTGCATAGCCTTAACCAAATGTTGATCGTTGCATGCCTGATTATATGATTATGGTTCATGGATTTCTAACAATTGAGACATAAAACTCATATGTGTAGAAGAAAAATTAGGAATTCAAATATCAGAGACTAGAACATTATTGACCACAAAATCATTCATCCAACAAGGTTTAAATATGATCATAATACTTTGTCTAGGTGGAGCAGGAATGTGTGCATCATGTCTAACAGGACTGACATTAGTATTAGGAGGTGATGTTTCATGATTTTGTGTAGAGGAGTGTATGGAATCATCAGAAATGTGATTATTTTTTGGTTCAATATAATCTGAATCAGATGATAAGTTCTGATAAGCTATATCAGGGAAGGTAGTAGGATCAGAAGGTGGAATAGGAAGCATCACTTTCTTGTGATCAGTATTGTGATCATGAAATGGAGTATCAGAATTTTTATAAGGGAAAAGGTTATTATAGAATATAACATCTCTAGCAGCAAAGACTCTTTTATTCAGAAGATTATAGAGCTTGTAACCTTTTGAATAGATTATTATCCTAAGAAAATGCAAGACACTGATCTTGGACTGAATTTATGTTTATCTGAACTGAGGTTTGTGGAATAGCATAGCATAAGGGACCTTTCTATTTGGAGAATAGTTTTATGCTTCCTTTCAACTACACCATTTTGTTGTGATGAGTATGAGCATGATCTCTGGTGAACAATTCGTAAGAAAGCAAAGAACTAAGAACAAATCTTATTGACAAACTCACGGCCATTATCAGTTCTGATCCTTTTGATTCTGGCATTGTATTGAGTTTGCAACACATGAACAAATTCTTTAATGATGAACGTAAATTGATCTTTAGTTTTGATCAGAAAAGTCCAGTTTGCTCTACTGAAATCATCTACAATGGTTAAGATGGATTGTGCTCCATTATTGGTTTTGACTCTAAAAGACCCCCATAAATCCATATGAGGTGTATCAAATGGTATAGAACAATGATCAACTTTATTAGGAAAAGATAATTTGGTCTATTTAGCAATAGGGCAAATAGTGCACATTTTATTCATGGATGGAAGATTCATATGCTTTAGTACAATGTTAGAAGGATGGCCTGGATTATTATGCAGTATCTCCATATCAACATCAATAATGTCATGTACAAAACTAAGTGAAAAATTAACTACTAAACTATCTAGCTCAAGTAAAGCCAGACATTTCTTGATGACTTCAATTTGAAATGACTTCTTGTTCAGAATGTATAGGGTATTGATCTCAGTAGCAACCCCTAAGACTGAATTAGTCTTGTGGTCCTGTATGATGCACACATAAGGATAAAAAGTAAGATAGACTCTAGAATCTTGTGTTAATCTTTGAACTGAAAGAAGATTAAACTTGAAACTTTTGACAAACAAGCAATTGATCAGTTTAAGCTGATTGTTTAGTTTAACAAAAACTATGGCATCTATGAACACATTTGAGTGATCAGGTAAGAGAATTGGAGTTTTGTGTGTGGCTGGATTAAGTGTTTGAAACAAAGAGAGAGTACTACACATACGTGAAGCAGCACCGCTGTCTAACATCCAATCATTACTCTCAAAATAGGTAGTAGAATTAGCAAAATGAGTAATAAGGCTACTTGAAAAATCCATATGGGAAAAGTTCATTGTGTCTGCTGGTTCACCACCTTATTCCTTTGTCTTTCCTTCCATCAATTTTCCAAACTCCATCTGAATCATGCTTGAAATCATTGCATGTATATTCCCCAAAGTTTTGTTCTCTTCAACCTTAAAGGATGTTCCATATCCAGCCTGCTCAGTTTCATCTCCAAATCCTGAAGCATTAGCTTCATTAGCATAAGGTTTATTCTTTACCTTGCTTGCATCTGGCCACCATTCAGGATAACTATCCAGTTTGAAGCAAGATTCCTTCAAATGACCATTCCTATGGAAATAATCACATTTTAGCAACTTCTTTGCCTCTAAATCTTTCTTATTCCGCACAAATTTCCCCGCACTGATATGTCCTACACTATGCTTCATAAGCATTGCAACTGACTGATTCACACCTTTCATCAGGTTGCTTTGCACATTTCTTTGTTGTTCTTGCTTACTAAACAGAGAATAGGTCTTTCCAACAATTGGTAAAGGATTCATCACCAGTATCTGTTCTCTAAGAGCATCATATTCATCATTCAAACCAGACATAAATTGCTGCATCCTATCCTGATTAGCTTGCATATCTAGTTCTCAGCAAATCCACAATTGCATTGACAATGATAGCAAGTGTATTTAAGTCTCTGTCTAATCACATCAATTTGATCCCAAATTTCTTTCAAATTGGAGAAATACTAAGCAATTGAATCAGTTGCTTGTTTGATCTAAATCAAATTAGTCATCAGTTGATAACAGAGAGGTCCATGACTAACTACATACCTCTCTTCAACTTCATCCCACAGCTTCTTTACATCAGGCTGAAATGCAAATCTCTTGGAAATATCTCTGCTGATTGAGTTTCCAATCCATGAGAAAATTGTTGAATTAGCCTTCATCTAGATCTGAAGCATTGGAGAATAAGCAACAGACTTTGGCACTTCTCCAGTGATCAACTTCAGCTTTCCTCTTGCTGAGAGAGCTGTAATCATTGCTTCTCTCCAAATCACATAGTTTCTCTCTGTTAAGAGATTTGAAACAATCGCAAGGCTTGTATGATCTGAATACGTGAGTAGCAGCAAATTATCCTATTTGATTCTCACAAAGCCTTCAACGTCAGCAGCATGAGGATCATTTCCTCCTTTACCATTCACTGATCCAGTGCTCATTTTGGATCAACATAATCAAGATTTCTAGAAATTTCTCAAGGATTATTTGATCGAGAGCCTAAGAGCTATGATACCAGGAAGAAATTGTAGCTAATTAGGCTAAGAACAAAGCTCAAAGAACTTGAAATAAGAAGAACAAAGCTGGTGATTCAATGGAAAGAAAGCTGGGAGAAAATGATTAAATTAACATAATAGGAAATGAGATGATCAGCTCCTATATATACATATATCAATCTCTATCTGCCTAACTAACTAACCAACCAATGGGCTGTACAAGTTGCCTAACTAAAAAACAGAAAAGGAGTTACAAAAGGGTGAATATACAATATCAGTTTCCGAAAAATTGATTCCACCGACTTCACTCAAATTTTGGCGCCAAAACTGATTTTTTAAGCTACAACTTCTTCATCTAATTTGTGATCTTCTTGCTCAGATTCTTGCTTGGAGCTTAAGGCAGCAACATCAGCAACATTATATTCCTCCACACATAGAGTATTGGAAAATAGAAATAAGTTTAAAGTATTCACATCTAAAGCCTCTACCACTATTTTGACTTTAGAGGGTCGGCTACAATGATTTATATTAAAGGAAAATGGGATTACCAAAATAAATAAATTGTTTATAGGAATAATTCACACTTTCCTTTATATAATTGAAAGAAAGTTGATCAAAATAGTGCTGATGAAGAAGATCTGGACAAAAGAATGGATAATATGTACATCTACTTTGTATAACAGCAGAACAGACTTCTTCTTATCCCAAAAAATGGCTGGGTAGTATGCTCAGAATTTGTTGGGCTGCAACATCAACAAAAGCCGGGAGAGGTTTCCACAAAAGTGCTTTCCAAGAGAAGAAATATTGATGTGGTGGAAGGGAATTCATATCCCATGTGTGAGCAAAAATATTCATTTATTATTCCTTTAAATGCTAAATTCCTAATCAGGGATGACTAAGGAGAAGATAGGTTAGCTGATAAAGTAATGAAAAATTCCTTTATTCCTTTAATTATGTGAGCAACTGAGCCGTTAACATCTTTAGTCAAAAAAAAATTCCTTTCCTAAGGAACCATCATGTAATAGATGACATTATTATGAACTTGAGTTTGTGAACTTTTGAAAGCCCTCCAAAGGGCCAGTAAAAAGTTAATTTGAGCCATAAGGAATTAAAATGCATTTCAGCTAACCTAGGATGATGTGGACGTCTTTCTAGACAGATTCAGCCAGAGTACATGAATTCCTTATAAAAACTGGGCATATCAGATAGTTAAAATGTATAGGGCCTTTTCTCATATCTAATAAATATGTTTTATAATTGTCTAATCTTAGCCGCAGTGGCAAATTTACTTGCGTAAAAATCAAACTCTTCAGATTTAATTTTTTGGCTTATGGTTAGTTCAAACTTTTCCAATAAGGCTTTGATTCTAATCTGATTGTGTTTATAATCTTTTACGAAAAAATGGTGTCATCTAAATAGCTAAGATGAGAAATGGGATTAGAGTTTGGTGGTAACTGAATGTTCTGCAGGTTGTGATTATGGAAAATGAAAGCAATGCTTCTCGTGAATGATTCAAAGAATAAATTAAGAGAAAGGGAAAGAGGGGATCACCTTGTTTGATTCCCCTAGAGGCATTAGAAAAACCTACATGTTTTTCATTAAGCAGTATAGAGAAATATGACTTAGAGAGATTTCCCATAATTGATCCGCACTCCACGGGGTCACTAATAAACTGATCATTTTCATGAAAGATCCACTAACCCACGGAGCGCGGGGATGCAAAGATAGAAATTTATATTGTTTCTCCCGTACTCACTACCAACTACCAAAGGGTAGCTAATGGCAAGTTCGGGGTCATCCACAGAGATGTTAGTATTCAAAAGCTAACTACACAAGACTCACAATCGGGTGTCACTCTGATTGTGTGTCAGGAATAGCTAGGGTTGGGAACATGGTTTTTGGGGGAGGGGTTTTTCTATAAACTACTAAACATGCAAAGTAAGAGAATAAACTATATTAATCTAAGACTCGGGTATATTTGTGTAACATGACCGGTATATGATTTTGATCCTAGATTCTATCAAATACAAGACGTGTAAACCTATCCCAATGCCTATGTCAAATAGTGTGGTTGATATTCAACACTTCCCAATGTCTGTCACACAAAGATGTCCATGTCTATTTTATCAACACCACCTCCGTAATTAGGAAGTGTGTCAAATAGTTCAACCATTACGCGCTCCTCTTTCCCCTAATGTACTATGAACTCTTCTCCCTAGGCCTATAGAGGCAAAGGAATCTGCATCTCATGATGACTCTAGGGTTAAAATGACAATGTTAGTTACACTACAACCCTAGTTTCTACGAACTATTATGCATAATCTATCAGGATTCTTGACTCAGTTAAAATTATACATACACTCGTGTGGATTCGGTGCTCACGGCCTATATGCCTACACTTACACAGTCGAGACTCGCGATCTCGCATATCTTAACCGGACACTCCCAAGGGAAACAAGCTTAGCGCGATTCATGTTACATCCAACAATGGTGTATCAAAGAGTAAATTTAACATGCATTATTTGAAGAATGTAAAGAGCGAATCAAGCATAATATTCATACACATATAAGATAGGGTAATCTAAAATCTCACAAAATCCTTACCAAATCATGAATATAAATTACATCCCCAAGAAAATAAACTACTCCCTAAGCATTGAACCCAATTTTGCCATTGGATTCATTGCCCTTGTGCAAAACTAGAAATAGGCTCTTTGTATAGTAGGTAGAAAATGGGCCTTAAAGAGGCCCAAAAATGGAGAAAACCTAGGCTGATGAGGCGGCATAGGCGACACGGATTGTGCGAAAGTGCACGGGCCACCGACTGGATAGGGTCTCTCGGTCTTCCGATCGATGCGGTTGTGCAAATTCCCACGGGCCACCTGCTGGAAGAGTCATTGGCTTGTCTGAATCACGCGGCCTGTGCAGATCCTTACCAGCCGCGGGCTGGAGCTGAGCTTTCCTTCTTCTGATGGCGCAGCCAAACCTTGATCTTCAATGTGTATAAGCCATGCATTAGGACACGACCTGTGGCTATACTTAGCCGCACCACCATATTGGTTGGCATGGGCCGTACAGAAGAGCATGACCTTTCCAGTATTGAAAGTTGTCCGAGCTTTAACTCCTTTTTGTTTAGCGCATTTCCATCTACTACCGCGATTAAGCATGTGACCTTCGGTCTACTACCATCCTTGCGAATGACCTTAAAATATCTACTACCATTCTTGCGAATGGCTTTCTACTCTGAAGTGCTTACGAGCGAATTATAATGAAGCTCACAAAATAGGATCTAGATGTTGGTAAGGACATAGCAACCATTAGGTGTAAATAAATCTACAAAATGAGGGATTTAGGTAATAATACCAACAAAGGCTATCTAAACCCCTTGTGATGTAAACCCAACTAAACCTAACAATAAACCATACAAAAGATACTAATAAGTGTGTTAAATGCATTGGTTAACACATGCTTCTAGGTGCAGATCAATTCCCTCACACTTAAACCTTTACTTTTCTTCGAGTAAACAAGAATGAGCAAAGATGGGCTTCATACTTTTCAAAAAAATAATTGTGTGTTGCACAAAATTCCCCAAAGGTGGGCTTCATACTACAATGAAGATAAGAAAAAACTAACACAATAACACAAAGGAATCTTGTTGGAACTTCTACGTGTCTAACTACTCCCTCGCCCACATTTAAGCCATGCATTATCCCTAATTCATCATACAAAGAACAAATCAAAAGTGGAGTAGGGGTGAAACTAAGCACTTACTCTTAGGACCCTGAAGGGTCCGCCCTCATGAGTCTCGCCTCGCGTCTTCTTCTCCTTTCTTCTTACTTCAATTCTTGTCTCTCAATGAGAACTAGGTCACGAAATCCTTCAAGATTTGAAGCATGCATCCTCTCAATCAATTTCTCTATAGCTTCCTCTTGAATATTGGCTCTCCCATCAACAATGGAAAACTCCTCCTTCGCTTCCCGCTCAATGGAATCCAACCTAACTCCCCAATCTATCATGGTGTCATCTATAGTATCAAGCCTAGCCCCGAATTCCTCCTTTTGTAAACTCATCCCTCATACCACGTAACCAACCTCTTGCACTATTTGGGTTGAAGTCATGAGTTGTTCCCCAAATGTGAGAAATTGGTCAAACAAATCCGCCGGTAGGTTGGTTCGGGTAGGTTGCACTCTAGGTGGAATCTCACCATCTTCCCCTTCAATTTCCATGTTCGGAGCTAATAGGGTGTTGTAGAAGGCCTTCTCGAACCTTGGATCGGGAGCTAGGAAGAGGTCCTCCAGGCGATGTTGTGGTTGATTACCATGCACTCGAGTTGCAGAAGTAACATAAAGTTGCAAACCATGGCACCACCGTATAACCATATAAAGCGATCCTCTGAAGTGGTGGTAGCAATCATTGAGACCCTTTCTAACTTATCAATGGTGTACCTCATCCCTGAGCAACCTAAGTTTGACAAAGTAAAGCAATAGGGTGTCAAGTGTCCTAAGTATTGTGCCAAAAGCCCGACTATGCCTCCCATGGATATCTTGTCGGCCTTATTTTTCCCCTTGGCTATGCACTCTTCCACGAAAGTCACCACCAAGTCGGGGTAGAAATTCTCCTCCGAAATTATCGCTCAAAGGATTTGCACGTCCCGGTTGGGGCATTGAGAAATCTTCCCTTGACAAAGAATGGATAGGAGATGGTGCACGTACCAGAAATCCGAGTGGACTATTATTGTACTCTTGCTCAAATGGTTCCTATTCATGCCTGAAAAAACCCGTCAAAACTGCTCAACAAAAATGGAAGCCCTTGTCAGTGAGTCTTTGGAACTTCCTTCTCATACTTCCACCTAAAAGCCCGAGCGACTTACCTATAGGTCATTGAGTACTCTTTGTAGTCCAAGTTAAAAGTGAGGGTCCTCCTCCCATCACTATCCAATTTCTGCTCCACGGTTGCCAAAAATTCCAAATTCCACCTAATGTATGTCTTGGAGTGCATCTCTAGAAAGCTCTCTAGGCCTATCTGACCTAGAAAATAGGTGAAGGTTTCAAGCAAGCCCAGTGCTACCAAGGTCCCCTTGCATGCAAACTTTGTGTCCAAGATGGTCCTCTTTGGCCTATTGAGATACTTCCATTTCCAGGATGCACTCCCCGTAATGTTAGCCAATCCCATGAACTCATCAACAACAATGATGCGATTAGGAAGAACGAGAGTGGTCGAATCTTGTCTCTCAATTTTTGCTCACCCCTTCCCTTTATCACCTCGGGAAGTTGTTCCTTTCTCCGGCCTACTTCTTTTAGGACCCATTCTACCACAAAAAGAGAAAGATGGTAATGGTAAGAATACACAAACATATGCATCAAAGATCATTTAACAAGAACCATTCTTCCTAAACACCCAACATAGAGCAAATCATGTCATCTCAACACAAGGATCATAAACTTCCCCCACACTTAGTTTAACATAAAAACATGCATATAACCCACATATTCCCTAAAACATTAAAAATTGAACTTCATGCTTCTCACATACCACACAATCATGCTAAATAAAGTAGACACAAAGTTAAAAAAGTTACCCAAAAATTGGAGACTAAAAGCTGAAAATCACCCTAGAAGGAGCAAAGAGTGCTCTTCCTTGAGAAAAAGTGTCCAATTTTCGAATTCCTAAAATTGTGAAGTAAGAGAGAATGTTTTTGAAGTACTTGTAGTGGGTTAAATGACCTTTATTTATGGGATAAAGTACTTTGAATTCAGAATTAGAGTATCAAAGATCTTCTAAAAATGAGTTGCTTTGGAGAGAGGCAAAAAGGGGTAGTAATGGTTTAGGCAAAAATAGAAACTTTTGGAGTAAAATAATTTATGGATTAATGCTCAAGGAAGGTTTTAATGGGTGATTTAGTACCACTAACACTAACTAAATTGGGGAAGAAGAGATATGCAGAGTAAATGGGAAAGAAAAGCTTGTTTTGGCAAAAATTTAATTCTGCCAAAATTCCGAAATTCTACCCCAACTGCAGTATTCTTCAACTAGCACGAGGCATGGAACAACCCATTCCATATCAAGGCCTCATGCATGCTTATCTTACACGGGCCTTGTACATTACACTGTCCGTGCTCACAAGTACATTCATTTTTCTAACACTTTTTCATCCAAGTCCTATTTCTTTCTAACCACAAACACGAGACTCGGTCTTAGATTCAACAATCAACCAAAATTTCTCACAAAATCCTTTTTCACAAAAACCCAAACATGCAAAAATAAATTACCAAGAACATAAAAACAAAGCAAGGAAAAACACTGTACTTTTCTTGTTGTCCTCACGAATTATTCTTCATGCATTTTTGAAAGATAAACAAAATGGATCGGTGGGTCACCGGAATCACCATCCATGACTCCACCCACAACAACATCCCTATGGATGGGTGTCCTCATTACCTTAGGCTTACCTCTTACTTGGGCAATACATACCAAACACATTCGTCCTTCGTGATGGTTGACACATTTTTATTGATTTTGGGAGTAAGAAGGGGTTTAGGATGTTTGAATTCCTTAACCCGCTTCCTCCTCCATTGCATGTTAGTGTTCACACTTTGAAAACAAGCATTCTTAATCACACAAAGAACATCAAAATCATGTGTATCAACATATATATCGTTAAAATTCTCATTAAAAAGGTAAACAAGTAAGGTTTCAATTGTGGGTAGCACATATCGCAATCACAATCGCTAACCTTAGCTAATGTTAATCCCTTAGCCATTTCCTTGAGTTTAGGAGGTGGTCGAGAAGGTTTTAAGTCCTTGCCACTCTCTACCAACCGCTGCACGTTAGTCACCATTGAATCCATAGTAGAAAGATTGTCACTAAACTCACGCATGGCATAGGTGTCATCGACATTATCATCACAATCAAAGCTCAAAATACTCTTCCTCTCATCAATATCATCAGGGCACTCATCATTATAAATCATGCAAGACTCATCACATTGAACAAATTTATCACACAAAGTTATGTCATTTCACGCAAGAGAAAAATAGGTGATTCATGCTTAGACTTGTAATTTTCAAAAACAACCTTGTCAACATCATCCTCTAGAGCTAGTGTTCTCAAATGTACATCTATTTTTGTCCTTTATGGTTTTAAGAATGGTCTCCCAAAAAAATTAGGGTTGCGCCTCTATTGTGCACTACATCAAGGATACACAAGTCTGATGGAAACACTAGATTACCCAAACTAGCCATAACATCCTTAACTATACCTCTAGGGATAGCTTGGGAATGGTCAGCTAGTTGGACAATCACCTTAGTGTCCCTAGTTAACCTATGTCAAGATTCTCACATAGTCTAAATGGGATCACATTGATAGAGGCACCTAAGTCAATCATAGAATTCTTTATCAATAGGAAACTAAGTCAATCATAGAATTCCTTACCAATTTACCTCTTAGAGAAATAGGAATTGAAAACATTTTGGGTTCATCGCACTTTTAAGGTGTGTTCTTATGAGCTAAAGTGGCTACCCCCCTCCCCCCCCCCCCCCCCACACACACCCACACATTTTCAATTGACCTACTTTCCTAGTTGTCTTGTTCCTTATTTTAGTGCAACCATTTTTCAAATATTTTGCTTATGAGGGAACTTGTTAAATAACATCAAGAATTGGAATGCTAACCTCAACCTTCTCGAAGGCTTGGATAATTTGAGCTTCGTCGATTTCCAACTTTGGCCTTCCCCGTAGAGCACTAGAAAATGGCGGCGAAGGGTTGACCCTTGCCTTGGTGGTGGGGAGCTCCTTTGAGGGCTCCTCCCCAAATACTATAAATTCTTCTTCGAAATTGGCCTTGTTGCTCTCCACAAATTTTTCATCCTCTTGCACTACCTCCTTCTCGGATTCACGTACCTCTTTCTTGCTTCTTAATTTCAAGGAACTCACATTGCGTGGATTCACCTTGGGTTGGGATGGTAGCTTGTCAGACTCTCTAGCTTCAAGCTGGCTCACCAAACTAGCAAGTTGACCAACTTGCACTTCAAGGTTCTTAATACTTGAAAAGGCTCTTGTGCCAAGTTCCTCAATCTCCCTTATCATTTTCTTCGCAAACACATCATTATTCTTTGCCAATTCTGTGATTACCTCTAGAATATCCTCTGGTCCAACTTATACAATGGAGCATTGGTGTTGGAAGGTCCTTCTCCCCTCAGGTAAGATTAAGATTGTCCACCTCATTTGTACCCTTGGTTGTCATCGCGCCAATGGATGTTGGGGTGGTCACGGTATCGAGGATTGAAGGAATTTTCATAGGGGTGGTCCCACCATTGAAGTCTAAGGCTTTCATCTTCTTAAAGTTTTCCATGACTTGTGGACATGTGTTGTTCGAGTTATCAAGATTGAAAATGCCACACACCTTCACTTGCATTCTCCCTTTCATGAACACTTTCATCATGGAAGCAAGTGCTTGGACTTGTTCCTCAATCTTGGGAGAATGAGTGGGCTCATCTAAAGTCCTCACACGGGATCGGGTCCCAAACTGTCTTGTACCATTAGCCATCTCCCCGAACGGTGTCATTGCATCCACAAAATCATTACATGTTGCATTCACCATGCGCTTGTCTTCATCGCATAAGCTATCAAAGAAGTAATAGACAAGGGGGCTTTACTTGAATGGATGATAGGGATAAGAGCCAATAGCCACTTGGGTCTCTCCCAGTACTCATACAAGGAATCGTTTTCCAGTTGCAAAATATTGGATAGTTGCTTCTTCAAATCCACATACTTTGAAGCCGGGAAGTATTTCTTGAGAAATCACCACTTCATATCCATCCAGGAAGTGATGCAGCCTGATGGGAGGTAATAGAGCCAATCCTTGGCCGCTTATCACAGCGAATAAGGAAATGACCTCATATTGTAGTCCACCTCCAACACCCCGTGTGGTTTCATACTGGTGCAAACCAAATGAAACTCCGACAAGTGTTTGTTGGGATCCTCTACGGCCATCCCATGGAAAGTAGGCAAGCATTGGATCATGATGTTCTTCAACTCACAAGTGACATTAGGTGGCAAAGGCTAGAAGACTATGCAAAGGGGTTGATTCTTAAAATTTGGATCCATCAACTCCCTAAGTGTCCAATTTTCTGCCGCCATCTCAACTTTGTCCTCAACAAAAATAGTTGGTCCTTGTGGAATCTCTCCACTAGTTCTCCTCCTTATCCTTCTCCGATCACAAGCATTTTCCGGTATATAGTGTAAATTTCCTAAGTTCATGGTAAGGGTATGTACCATAAACAAGAAAACTAAACACTACTAGTCCTAAAAGAAAACACTAGCAAACAGCTTAGAAAAAACCGGAATAACTATCGAAAAAGCTTAACACAATAACCAACTAAAGCTACAAATAAAAAACAACACTAACTACTATACCAACCATTAATGCATGTTAACAATCAAATCTTTAAACTAGCATCCCCTACAACAACGCAAAAATTTAATCCGCACTACACGGGGTTGCTAATAAACTGATAATTTTCATGGGAGATCCACTAACCCACAGAGCGCTGGGATGCAAAGATAGAAATTTATAATCACTACCAACTACCAGAGAGTAGCCAGTGGCAAGTCCGGGGTAATCCACTGAGATGCTACAATTCAAAAGCTAACTAAGCAAGACTCACAATTGGGCGTTACTCCGATTATGTGTCAGAAATAGCTAGTGTTGCGAACATGGTTTTTTTTTTGAGAGGGGGTTGTCTATAAACTACTAAACATGAAAAGCAAGAGAATAAACTATATTAGGCTAAGACTTGGGAATATTTGCGTAACATAACTGGTATATGATTTTGATCCTAGATTCTATAAAATACAAGACGTGTAAACCTATCCCAATGTCTATGTCATAAAGTGTGGTTGATATCCAACACTTCCCAGTGTCTGTCACACAAAGGTTCCCACCTCTATTCTATCAACACCACCTTCGTAATTAGGAAAGTGCGTCAAACAGTCCAACTGTTATGCTCTCCTCTTTCCTCTAAAGAATTACATCACGGGCCTCCACTATGAACTCTTCTCCCTAGGCTTATAGAGGCAAATGAATCAGCATCTCATGATGACTCTGGGGTTGAAATGAAAATGGTCTCTATACTAAAACCCCAACTACAACAAACTATTGTGCATAATCTATTGAGGTTCCCGACCCAATCAAAATTAGGCATACACTTGTGTGGATTCGGTGATCACGGCTTATGTGCCTACACTTACATATCCCAGAATTGCAATCTGGCATATCCTAACCAGACACACCCAAGGGCAACAAGCCTAGCATGATTCATGTTACATATAACAGTGGTGTATCAAAGTGTAAATATACATCATTTCTAGGGCTGACAGTGGGTCGGGATTTGGTGGAGGTCTGCCCCACATCTGCCCCAATAGGGTAGGTATAAATATAGTTTTCATGGGGGTGGGTCGAGTATGGGTATAGAAATTGATACCCGTCATGGATAGTGGAACGGGCATGGATATTAGATCATACCCGCCCCGCCCCACTATGCCTGCCATGTATACAGTAATTTA
>JAULKM010124796.1:0-20334 GCA_032355605.1 Rubia tinctorum | reverse complement strand
ATCACGAACAAAACCCTTGAATGTTTGATCAAGACGTGGAATATCTTCATTTATGGTGGTAGTCGTACCCTGATCTCTATCATGGTCGCACCTGACACTCACCACCTCAAGACGGGAAATGAATGAATGCAGGGCAAAGGTTTCAACAGTGGTAGGATGAGATCCCCGCCCCTTCTCCCGGCCGGAGTGATAAGTAGCCCTCTCATCCTCACCCAGGCTCAGGCTAAGGTCCTCGTCCACAAAAATAGACCGTTGCTTCCCCTCAACATGGGTGGGGAGATCGTTAGCATTTTGACCCAATCTTGCTGGAACTTTAGAAAAGACCAGTTCGGGGGCATACTAGCGGAGTGACAGAAAACACGAAACAGGGTAATGGAGGGTTCAATACAAAAGATACGGCATAAGAGTTCAAAACCTAGGATGAAACGAACATAATTTGGGGGAAAATCAGTCAAGCCTAATTCATAGAAGGCCAAAATGGCCTGAAAGAAGGGAGAAAGAGGGAACCGGAGGCGACAACAACCATCCCCGCGGGCATGTCTTATACTGTTTAGCTGACTCCAAGAAGTAGAATATGGTCACGAATGTTGTTAAAAATATATTTTGAATGTTGAAGGCTGCCTCAATGATATTGAGATTCGCTCGGAATTCAGGGTTGGTCGTGTCGCAATACGAGTTTGCCTTGGGAGGGCCGACGGTGAAAACCATGATAGTAATATAAAATAACTGAAATAAGAAAGATAGAAAAAACATAGAGGGTACCCGAAAGAAGGTTAAAAGCTGCTAGAGAAACAAAAATCTGAGCAAAAATAAGCAAACGAAATTGCAAGGATGAAACGACGAAAATAAAATGATAAAGGATACTAATGGGCATAAAAGAGGAAAGAAGATAAAGCATCCTGAAGCATTTAATTTTCTCCAAGGACGGGATGACAAAAAATGTTATGATAACGGCCTAGGGAGAGAGCAAAAATTAAGCAGCCAGCATGCAGAAAACTGTCAGAAAGGGACACGTGGTGGACATTTGGATAGGTAGCATAACTGCCAAAGGGCGTATTCATGGAAAGGATATCGTGTGTTTGTGGGTGGTTTCAAAAACAAAAAAGACAGCCAAAATGCCTAGGAAAGACAGGAAGCGACTCCCAGGGGTGCTACATGCTCCCTGGGTAGCTCGGCATTTAATGACAAGGAAAACCCAGGCTCCTTCTCAGCCACTGTCGTCTTGTCAACTTACCCAAGCAGACCATTGGTTGGGGGGCTTGATAATGTATGGGCTTGACGGCCCAATAAGGAGAAAAGACAAAGGATAAGGCTTGGCAGCCTAGGTAGCGTCTCTGGGCATGCAGACGGATAGGAAGAGGTTTGACAGGCTCTGATGGGACAGCTCCAATCCTATCAGCCACCAAACCACATATAACAAGGAAAAGGGTGTGACACAAGGTAACAATTTCCTACCAGTTCACTATTCACTTAGATACGCTTCTACATGGCATCAATGGCTAACTAGAGCATCGAAGCAGGCGCGACCCTGGGCCTGCTTCCTGACCTCTCTTTGCATGTCTTCTAGGTTCAGGTGCCTATTGGGCTGGTGTGGATTATTGATAAACATAAACAAATGTTGGTATTAACAAGCGGTAAGATCCCTGACTAACAAATGAGCCTGCTCAATTTCTCCTTGGGCCATGGCAAGATTAGAGCGGAGTTTCTCCTTCTCAATTTGTATTTAAAAAGTAGAGCACTTGTGCTGGAAGAAAGAACAAGTAGAAAATAAGTTTAAAAACATTTGGAAAAATAAGCCAAGTCCAAAAAGAACAAAAGTAGAAAATGGAAATACCTCGATCACAGAGGAGACACATCGATCTGGAATGCTCACAGACCCCATCACGTTCAACATGCGTTCTAAGCGCCACTCCTTGAGTCAGGCATTAAAATGCCTCAAGGGTAAAGCCTGAGACAGGAAGTTGGAATAGCGACAAGCCCCTGGAGAAGCTCACCATCCATAATCATCCAAGAGCTCGGGTCATTGAACCAGTGAGTAGTAAAGCCTGCACAAGGAGCAGAAACCACCAGAGACACTGAAGCTGGAACGGTAGGAGGTTGAGTTGAAAGAACAGGAGTCATGCCAGGCGGTGGTGGTGGCTAAGTGGTAAGTGCCAGGAGTCAAGAACGCTCTTCAACAAAGGCTTCGCTGGAGTAATACTAAAAGAATGACAATTAGAAAATTTGTCGAATGCAATGGAAAAACAAAAGAAAGTAAAAAAAATTGGTCAAAATTTTGTACCCTTAAGATCACCAGGACCACCCATGGGGATGATCCCAACAGGTGAATGAGTGAGGCCGACACTGCCATGAGCGGGATCACATAAGACCATATTATATTAGATAGACAGTCTAGACAAGACAGAAGTGAAGGCAGTCAGAGACTCCATCTCCTGGTTACTAGGACGCACCCCTCGTTCTAGCAGTCACAACCATAAATCCACTCGGCTGAATTGGTCCTTCCAACACTAAGTGAGAGTCCACAAACACAGATCTAAGTTTCCACTCCACACGGGAGGGAAACCCTACCAACAATTTAGACACACCCGACCTAATTTTTAAAAAAAATTTAGTCCAGGGGCATCTCTGCAGAATTATAATAAACCCAGAATAAGGGAACGGTAAGAGGAATGCCTAAACAGTGGCAGATAACCTCAAAACCTAACAAGACCCGGACGGAGTTGGGGGCTGATCAGTGAGCGTCAGTTCAAAATAGCCTAAAATGGATTGACAGAAGGATGATATGGAGAAACGGAAGCCATGGAATTCTATAATTTCTTAATAAATGGCGGTCATCCCCTTAGGAAAGCTCAACACCGCCTTATCGATATCATGAAGGAGAACACGCAACTCAATACTCTTAATTTGTTTATCCTGGGCAACAAACATCACCGTAACCCACTTGAAAATAATGGCGTGCTCCATCACAGTATTATAATAAGAGCTAGAAATATCATGGCCGATGGTAGACACCATTTTCCTAGGGGAGATTACGGAAAAAAGAAAAAAATTAAAGAAAAAAAACAAAATGAACAAATGAAAATAAAATAAAATAGAAAGAGTTATATACACGAGAGTGCAGGAGAAAAAAAGAAACACAAAGGAATCAAAGAGATAGTGAGAGATGTTCGGAAAATAAAAGAGGATATGGTTAAAAAAATCCCAACACCACACCCGAGATATATTCTTGGGAAACCAAAGGGATGCGACACTAAAATGATTAAGGCGCTGAGACGATGCAACTTTACATTCAGCCCAAGCACGTTATCCCATAAAATGTGAATACATGGCAGAGATCTAGACATGGGGTGAAACTGTTCGATTACCAAACGCCAGATTCTCGAAAAGGCATGACTTTTCAAAACGATGCAGCTACAGTTTTCCCCGAGAAAACCTAAATAGACGCAACACATAACTCAGCCTTGCGGCCTGCGCCTCACAGACGCAGGACCTTGGGCTGGGGGGACTAAATATGGTTTGGGAAAAAAGGCACAAGTCAGAGCCAAAGCCCTATTGGTCTTGTCTCTATTTTGACAAACGAACGTGGGACGGACATGGAAAACCAATGGACAAAGAGGGATGCGACTAGAGTTGTCCCATCAAGACACCAACTTATATACCTAGGGATGCAATGCAGGAAAAGTATGGTCAATTTATCCTACTTCTCATACACGCTTTCATAAAAAAAACCTAGAATGACTCTCTCAACTAACTTAATCATTGGAGCATGCATGGCCCTATAACGGCGTGACTTACCTTTGCCTTTATGTCTTGTAGGAATTCTATCTAGCTAAGGATATTTGGATTGTGGTCTACACTACTACAAAGTTCAGGCATAAATGATAGCATATGATTTTAGAAATTTACACTTCTTTTGATCTGGAGATAGCCCTGGGGAACTTGGGTTAAAAAAGATTATGCCATGCTTTTTCCACTCTATAGGAATACTCTTTGTGGGGATTTCTTTTTTTTTGCTGTGGATGCTTCTTTTTTTGTTTTTGAGGCTCTTTATTGGCCCCCGTGTCACCTTTTCATCTGCATTGCAGTTCGTTGTAACCAATTTTACCACAATGGAAGCAATAATTTGGCACCACTTCATATCTTATGTTGCACCACATGTTTTGGAAATAGAGCCCAGACGAATCCAAATAGGGGGTTGTTTTCTAAAGTTGAATTCTAGGCAGAGCCAGATAACACAGGGTCTAGAAACGTTCTTTGTATACTTATCAGCTTGAATAAAACTTTCCAGGGCATTGCCAATACCTTTAAGAGATTTGGGGTGGAAGTAATGGGTTTGGGGGGGTACTTACACATTAATCCTGATTGGAGCAAATGGATGTTCTTTTTCGAGATCAAATTCCGGTGTCCATTTAAGGAATCTCATGAGGTGGGAACTAGATACTGAGTGGATTTGAGCCGGTATCGATTGAAATCTTCTTCAGAATTAAAAGTTATACGAAAGTGTCTTGATACCAAAGTAATTACCTGCCAATCGGCTTTGGAATCCATGGGCTCCGTTCATTTCCTGATCATATTAAGCGCTAATGTTCCTCATTTGAACTTTTTGATCAAATATTTTCGGAATGATTATGCAATCCCTTGAATTTAAGCTTCTGGGAAAACACAAGTTGCTTCTCCTTTGTATTGGAAGAACAGGTGTAGCTTCCGTCACTGGGAAAGGTTGAACATTTAATGTTTTGGTAAATAATGAGGAAAAAGATAGGTGTTGGGTGAGCATCACCGCCATGGTTTCGAAGGCTCTAGGTGGCGATATATCCATTAAAGAGTTTTTAAGTAGGAATTATAAATATTAGAGTTAATTTTGACATTAGGAAAGGGGTGTGTGTACGCGTGAGGGGGGAGGTACTTTATAGAATTAATTTTTAGAGAGAAGTTTTGAGAGAGAAGGAAAGGAGAATTTGCATAGGTGTTGTATTAAGATCTTCAGGCTATTGAATGTAAATGAAATTATGTTAAACTGATGGCTTTTAAGGGTATATATTTGTATATTGCTTATTGTTCAAAAAAGGAAAGTGTTATTGTGTGTGTGGATTGCTTGGGTTTGTAGGAGGGTGATATGGCTATAAGGTTCGGGTGTTGCAACGAAAATGCATGGTGATCCTCCACTTGTGTCACTGGACTGGTGATTTTCTAGTCAGATGTGGAGCCGAGGATGATCATAGGGTTTCTGTCGCGAGGTGTGGGTATCTCATGTATAATGCGAATTTGTAGGCTATTTACCTACTTTCATCGTATAAGTGGGCAAGAGTGATTGTAATGAAGAGAAGTTGTGAAGGTGTATTGTTTGCTAAGGAAGATGGTTTTTGGGGGTATGTGAAGCGAAGATCAAAACATATTTTTGTTATGGTATTTTATGATATGTTTTTTCAGATTCTTAGAAAGTTATTTGTAGTTTATGTAATTTTCTTAAGTTTTTGTATTTTAGGTAAGGGTTGTGTGAACTATGTTGGTCTAGACATAAACAGATTTTCAAATATCTTGGATAGTGGGCTTATGGGTGGATAAGCATGTCATGTAGGCATAGTCTTTTCAAATTGTTTTTGTTGGGACATGCAGTATATTTTGGAGTTCTGTTTTACAATGTCTCTAATAAGTGGTTAGTCTTTTTTTAATAAAAAAGAAGGCGTCTTTTTGAGGAATTAATTAATATGATTTATTTTACCAAACTCCATGTACTCCTATAAAGGTAATTGTTTTCCTAGATTTTTTTCTCAGTTTGTATTTGCATGTGTTTTTTAGTGTTAAGTATTCATAAAAGCATCTTTGAGTGTGTTATGAGTGTGTGTAGGGTAAGGAACCGTTCATCCGGTACTTTTTCTATGGTGACGATATTTTGTGATGTTTCGAGGATAGATGGGTTTACTGGGGACGTCGAAACTATCCGTGATTTTGGTTAGGGTTCTCATAGGCCATGTGATAAATCGCTATGTATGGAAAAGTTGTGAGGGATTACTCTGGTTGATAGTGGTGCAAGTTTATATTACATCCCTTAGTGGATGTCCTAAAAATTTCTATGCTTATTGTAAGTTTTTAGTCTTGGGGTGTTTATTTAAGTTTTCCATAATTGACATTATCTAATGCCTGTTTCTTTTTATAATTTTTAACAGTATTGGCTGGAAAGGTTTCTGAATTGGGTATCAAGGTGGAGGATGATGCAGAACCTTCATCTGGGAGACCCTTAGGTGTGTGAGTTGAAGGATACCAATGCGAGGGGGATGCCCGGACTCGCGGTGGCTAAGCCAGAGAAAGATGATAGGCTACTTGGTTGACATACTCGTGAAGGAGGAGTTCCTTCATGAGTTTTCATAACCGGGTCGAGGGGTGGAGCATATGTATAGGTGAAGCGAACTGCCACTGCTTGGTAAGACATCATCTCTACTTGTTTAGTAGGATGGTGCCCCTTTATGGGAGGCAATGGGAAATGAAAGGTGGTGCAATGGAAGAATGGGCAATCATTCTTTAACTTCTCCCCTTGGGGTCTTTATGGTCTTACTAGCAATCAAAACTAGAAACTTAAGTAGGTGTGTGTGTGTGTGTGTGTGTGTGTGTTCGCGGATAGTTATTTGTAATTCTTCCTAAAGGAAGCTTTGTAGTTAAGCAAAAAAAAATTGTTGTAATCCTTAATTTCTGTATGGATGTAAGATTTAATTTAATAAAAGGCTTATTAAGTCTATTATGATTCCTCTTATTTCTTTAGTATTAATGTTTTTCAGGTGACGCTAATATCGCTTCACTTATATTAATATGTCTGGGTTATCTTCCTTATGTATGTAGGCTGGTAGTCTGTTGTCTAAAGCAAAAAATTAAATCTGTCTGAAACTCCAACGCTCAATTCAATATTGTTCTTGCTTGTGCCTTTTGAGAGAAAAAGGTCACTTACCTAGTCTGGTTTTTTCTAACTTTATTTATAGGGGTTCGATCGTGCGATCGTGGTTCATTTCTTGCACTTCCTTCTCTTGGATTATGGTCCAGTAGAGGGTGTCGTGGCAAGTAGTGATTTCCTCTATTTTCGCGATTAGTTGGCTCGTGGGCGATGCGGCATTCTTAGCATTCATGGATTAGCAAAGTGTCCTAATTCAGCAAGGCTACCACTTTGCATGCTCAGCTTTGGCTGATTAGGACCGGGTAGGTCATATATACACCAGTTTTTTTGTAGAGATGCAAGTGTTTGGCATCAATAAAAATATCAATTCCAAAGTCCTTGTCCCTCAAATCAACAACATCGCTTGGAAGCATTCGCGTCAACTTATATGGTCATGCCCATCATATTCTGATCATATTAGAATAGTGAGGATTAAAATAATCGAACTTTTGGACAATATCCCTAAGTTTGAATATTTTCCTTTCCCTTTTTGGTTTGAGCTTATAAATGACCGCTTCACCAAAATATTTCATTTGGTGTCTATGATCTCCTCAAATGAAACTTTAACCCTTTCATAGGCATAGTTTCACCTTTAGCTATCATATTGGCTTTGGTTTAGTAGTTGAGTAAGTGAAGACATGGTCTACAACATGACTCGTTTGTTCATTTGAAACTGCATATTCAGTGACATCATTTCTTCAGGTACCTTAGAATTTATATAGCACATAAATAATGAATATTAATGAGTCCACTATTCTTAATTTTGTCAATGTAGAGACTCTATCCCCATCAAATTACATAGTACATGTACCATTATTTACGTCAATCTTTGTGCATGCAGTTTTCATAAATGAATTTTTTTTAATCATGAAACAAAATTTGTTGATAACTTCCCTAAACATTTACACCTATTAAAATATTACTGGTCACTCACCCCCCTCCCCCACAAATTTAACTCCCTCGTATACATTTTTTTGTTGATTCGCTTGTGTTCACTCTTATTTATAATCTATGTGAGACATGAAATCGTGGCTCTGACTATCCCAATGTTCTTGATCGCATTTCTGGATCGAGGCCTCTATATTTGCGGCAAGTCCGATCGTGGGACTATCCGTCTTCACTTTTTTTATCTCACTTTTAAATTATGTCATGTTGTGCTCATTGCATATTTGGTCATGGACGAAGTGTTTTTTAATGCCACGTTTTTCTTTTAAATTTTACTTAGTTGGGGCCATGTATACACCACTTTACTTAGATATCGAGTAGTAATTTTTGATAGTCGCTATAATAGTGCCTATTTAATGAGACTTCCCTAAATTATAAGTAACGTCTACTTAATTCATTCCTATTTTTATAACTGTGAGTACAGTAAATGCAATAGAGGGGTCTCCTGACAGGTGACTTGTCCACAAATTTATAGACAACTCACTGTATTTTTTCACTTATACACTATATTTGTTAAATTGCATATTAAATTTAGAAATTTACAAATGTTATTTTTTATATTATATATTTTTATATTTTCACATTCAAATACTCATTATAACTTGTTTTAAATTTTAAAATATAATATTTAATTTTTTTAAAAAAATTACAACATTTAAGGTTAAAATTAGATGGTCTGTCCATAAACTATGAATATATCACATTTCATGAGACTTTCTCAGTGCAATATTATGAAGTGTAGTTGGCAATTGAACTCAAACTGAATACTTAATTAAATCCTTCGGTGTCAATTCTTAGGGCTACGTTTGAAAGGGCTTTTTAGCTGCTTTGTTTACCAGCCCAGCTCATTTTTATGTTTGGTAGCTTAAAAATGAACAGTTTTTTTTAAAAACATAAGCTAAAAGTAAGGAAAAAACAGAAGTTGGGGTAGATTAGCTTCTAAAAAAATTCTTATTTTCTTCTCACCTTGTCACTCTCTCCTTCTCCATCCTCTCGCTTTCTCCACCGACCGATCGACATCACCCTCGACATCACCTTGTTCACTATGATCTATTTCCTTCCTCACTCCGCTTCCCAACTTTCGAGAGTTTTATCACGGTAAGTTTGACTAGTTTCTGACTCTTGTTCTTTTACATCGATTATACTGAACAAACTTTTTGTTTATTGAATTTCACTATGTAATTTCCCTTTGGAGTTTTTTTAAAGAGGTAATTGATTCATTCTGTTTTGAAATTGTCAATGGAATATATGTAGTCGTAAACATGATATGGATTTGATGTTATTTTTGATGATTTGGGCACCTGGACTAATTTTATGAGGATTGATTGAATTTTACTATAGAAGGCCGTTTCTTGTTGGGATCATATTTCTTCATCCCATGACTGATTTCTGTATATACAGATTGATGTCCTGTTCAGAAATTACTTGGAGTTAGTTAGGGTTTGACAATTTTCGCATATTACAGCATTGAATTCTTCCTTTATTGGAGTGAAAAGGGTGTTTATCAATAGTTCTCATTTGGCTTTGATGTTATTTTGTTCAGAATTTTGATGTTATTAGTACAATTAAGTTTGATGAAAAGTTTGGAAATTACTTTGGGATAGTTAGGACTCAACCATTTTTGTATATTCCAGTCAATGAATTCTCCCTTAATTGGAGGGGAAAGGGTATTTATTCATAGCTCTATTGTGCTGTAATAGGAAGTTCATACTAGAAAATGGAAGGAGGTCAATTCTCCTTGCTAGTTGTATGTTGCGTAAACACCATGATCTATTTGTCTTTTAATAGGACCAGATTTCAGCCATTTAATTGTCTTCAGTAATTTCATATTTTGAACTTTCTCAGTCTCTCTTTATCCAGCTTTTACTTTTATGAGATATGATTTATATGCTTATAATGTGTGCAGGATATATGATTCTTTGCTGTTTTCTTATTAGCTTTGTTCTCTAAGAAAATTCTAATTGAATTTTAGTGTTCATTTCATCGGTAATTATAGTTACAAGTTAATTACATTGCTAACTCATGCTAATTTTCATGCTTGTTGCGGAAACAATTTTCGGACATTCCGTCTGACAAATGCACTCACCAAATGTTTAGCATGAGATTAGACTCTGTTAAGAACAAAGTATAATTGCTTAGTGCAGGTTATTTTCATGAGACCAATCATTCACAAAAGTAGAACTATTTAGTGTAGAATTGCTTTTGTAATCTTATAAAAACTGAGATTTCTTTCTAAGTAGAACTATTTAGTGTAGAATTGCTTTTGTAATCTTAAAACTGAGATTTCTTTCTATTTGCACTTTTATTTTTTGACACTATTCTCTATCAAAATTTAACCGCATATTTGAATAGATATATGAACAATAATATTATCGTATGTGATATTGTACAATTCATCGTGACAAGTACATTTTAAATATCAACTTTTTATTTGACGTTATTATACGTAAGTAAACTTATTAACGACCAAACATGTTTTTTGAACAACGTAATAATGATTTCAGTGCAAATAAAGCTGGTACGGAGAGAAGACATGCCTCATTTAGCTATAGACAGAGACTCTAAAAGCTCAGCCCAATGGTTTTGTAAGAGACTAAGTGCATGTGTAGTGGGATTTGTTTGTGGTTTCTTAGTTTTCATTATGGGGAAAAAAGCAACCGCGTCATTGTGCTTTCTTCCAAAAGCAACGCACATGGTTGGGCCCCCAGTGGGAATATTTGCTTTTTTCACCCTCTGGCTTTTCACACTCTAGACAATTTCACCCTCTGTTTTTTTTTAAAAAAAAATTCTAATATTTGTTTTATTTATTTAATTATAAATGTATTATTAAATTATACATTTCAATTTATTTTGGCTAGAAAAAATTATTTAGATTAAATTTTAAAGGTAAATTAATGAACAGAATAGAGAAAATCAAGTGAACTCTATAAAGTGGTTTCTATCATGGTGAAGTGATTTATTTATGGTTACTTTTGATAAGATGAAAGAGAGAAATTAAATATTTAATAGTAAAATTATTTCTTTGTATTTTCACCATTGTACATGGTTTAGACCTTCTTATACGCATAGTGTCTTTTGGATTACATAATTATTTTGATGAATCAATAAAAGGAAATTTGTTTGCTGGCTACAACTTACTGCAACACTTGTTTGTTTGCAACATACTGCATTCTAGTTGATCTTTCATAGTTGGTAATTATCTAATATATTTAAACTAATATAAATATCTTCTTCTTTTTTCGCTTGTTTCTTAAATATATAGATGAGCTCGATAATTTGGAAAGACACGATAATAGATATATTTTGTGATTTGTGTGTCAAGGAGGTTGAAAAATATAATCGTCCAAGTATCCATTTTAATAGAGAGGGATGGAAAAAATAAGGTAAAGGATTTCTTTAAATAAACTGGTTTGAATTACACTGAAAAACAACTTTAAAACAAATGGGGTTCACTTAAAGAGCATTGAAAACTAGGGAAGGATTTAAAAGGGAAAGAGACCGGACTTGGATGGGATCATACATTCTAGATGATTAATGCATCCGAGGAGCGGTGGGGTAGAAAAATTAAGGTTCACAAAATAGCTTTTTTGATGTGTGTTTGTATTCATATTTGTGGGATTATTATGATTTTATTGAGATATGATTTGCACTTTAAGTGTTTTTGGTTCAGGAATTCATGGATTGTGAAGAATTGAGAGGGACCTATACATTGTACTTGTTTTTTCCTTAACCAAATGTTTTTCCCCACTGGATTTTCCAGGTTAAGGTTTTTAATGAGATGATGTGCTCCAATGAAAAATGTTTTATTTTATAAGACATTATTCCAGGATAGAAGTAGAGAGGCAAAAGTAGAATTGCTGAAATTATGGGGTGAAAAGTTAACTATTGAAGAAATGTGAATTTGAAGAAATTAAAAATATTCACTTCCCATATTGATAGGGATTTTATTATCTCTTTCCATTGAAATTTTTTAATTTTAGGAATTAATTATTTAGTTTAAGGCAAAATCTTAGAAAATATGAAAAGACGGGGTTTAGTAAAAATAATAAAAGGTTAAAGGTTTTAGTTGCAATATTAAAAATGTATTATGTAATGTGTAATAGTTATAAAGTTTATAACCCGATTCATACAATCCAAAAATTCTATCTTCTTGAATTTGTTCTAATTTGCACTTTAAACTTTGATTTTTTCATGACTTATGGAAAGATCGTCTTTCAAGAGACGGACTCTTAGTTTAATTATTTAATTTCCTTTTTCTTCCGTAAAAAGAAGAGGAATTAGATTTGGAAAAGTATCTGTATCAGCCCTTTTCGTCGGCTGCAAACAGGTATATAAATACCGATGCTTTACCGAGATGGAGGGGAGACACATACATACAATAGTTTACGGTGGACTTACTTTGAGTTTTAGTTAGTTTTATTTCGCATTTGCTTGATCTGCATGCATTCGTTAATTGGAAGCAAGAATTACATTAGCTTTGGACTTCGCACAGTGGTCTCGGTTAGCTTTGTTTCTTTCATTATTTATTTTCGTTAATCATGTTTATTATTTATGAGTCCGTCTCTTGAAAGATGGTCTTTTCATAAGTCATGGAAAAACCAAGGTTTAAAGGGTAAATAGAAGAAATGATGATAAAATTTTCGGATTGCATGATTCGAGCTATAAACTTTATAACTGCTACATATTGAATAATAAATATTTAATATTGCAACTAAAACATTTTACCTTTTATTATTCTAATTAAACCCCGTCTTTCCATAAACTTATGGAAAGACGGTCTTTCCCAAAACTTTGCCATTATTTATATTATTTATTTGTTTGATTCAATTATTATGATTAGATCATTTATATATCGGCATGGAATAACACCATTAGTTTATAAATTGTGAGACCTAATTGTTTTATAATTGATTTTTATATGTTCTTGATTGTTCTTGGTTTAATTTTATTCCTGATATGTTTAATCCTGATCAACTTGAATATTATTGGGATGATGCAAACTAATTCCACCAATATGTAATCGTTAGAAAGAGTTAGTGAGTAGTGAGTTCTTGTGGAAGCTATAACTAGTTACGACTGTAACAACAAGATGGAGAACAATTAAGTGTGCATTACTATTTGCTTTTACTTTGGTAATTGCTATATCGGGTTCTTTTCATTCTTAATGCTATTGAGGTGTCTATTTGGTTTAGCAAATACTTTCCAGGGGCATCTTGGTAAGAGAAATAATTGAATAATTATAATTGGTCAATCGTCGACAAAGTAGAAAGAATTGGGAGGTTCAGCAAATACTTGTCGTCCTATAATTGATAGATGCATATGAATTGATTTATCTTTGTGCCTATGATCGATGTTTAACTATTGTAAGTTATTTTGAACCGATTACATTAATCATACATTTTCTAGATTTTTATATTTGTTAGTTTTCATTATTAGTTTATATTTTATATTAGTTAATTGTATTATTAATTCTAGAAAAAATCTTGCAAATTAAGGCGTGGTGGATACACCAAAATTCTCTATGTTAGTAGGTATTATTTATAGTATTTGCTCTGTTTTTCGTGGGATCGATTCTGCTTACTATTGTGCTAATCTCATCTTTAGAGTTTGCGTATTATTTTGGTGAGTGAAATGACGTTCACCATCATTATATAAATTACAATTTCATATAGTAAGCATCTTGTTTTGAAAATTAATTAATTTAATGATGCAAAAGAATAAGAACTATGCGAAGTTAAGGGAAAAAAAAGGTATATCACTAGTTCTAGAAGAGAAATTGGACAAAACGTTTAAAGGAACTTCCGCCATAGGATTGACTGCTTATATACCTGGTGCATCTATGTCATTGCCTAAAAGTCCAATTCAGATAGATAATGAGGAAGACATTGAAGAGAGATATAGTTCAGATGATATAGTTCGATCTTCTAAAAGAAAAAAGTAAGTGGAAAAGACAAAGAAGTTTCCACAAAACCAGGAAAGGTAGGAGGAGTTGCTTTGTTGATACAAAAAATTGACTAAATGTGTGAGGCTCTTGAGAACAGGTGTAAGAGTGCGGGAACTTCAGATGATACTAGTATTGATAATGTGATGAAGGTTGTTCGATCTTTACCAGGGTGTGAGCAGGGCTCTGGGATATTTTTCTTTGCAACTCAATTATTCCTGCAGAAAAAGAAAAGGGAAGGGTTTTGCTCTATGCAAGGCGATGACATGAAATTACAGTACCTCAAATTTGAGGCTGAAAATTAAGCTATTGTTTAGACTTGTTCCTGTTCAGAACATAATCCATTCAGTTTTGGTTGTTCTCTCGTTAAACGTGTTTTGGTTGAATCGTGTTTTTATTTGTTGGATGTGATCTGATTTTCTATGTTCACATTTTTATTTAGAAATATTGGATGTGAAGACTTGATTTTCTATGTATGTTCACATTTTGATTTAGAAATATTGGATGTAATGACTTGTATGTTCACATTTTGATTTAGAAAGAATACGTTATTTACCAATTGGAATATATTTTTGCAAGTGTTCATTGATTCCTGAAATGTCAAATACAGGTGATAGTGAAGATGAAATAGAAATGAAAGTGACTATGCTCATGGTTCAATATTATTACAAGAGTTGTGTTGATAAAAATTCTTGTATGACATCAAGCTGTATAGGTAATAGATGGGTAATGGAAATTCTACAAGGTCATCCAATTCGATGCTACAATGAATTTAGAATGGATAAAGAGGTTTTTTTTATCGTTTATGTCATGATTTGGAGGCTGAATATGGCGTGTTGGGTTCAAATAGAACAAATCATATTGAAATTGTGGCATTAGTGATTCATATTATAGGTCGCAGGTATGGATTTAGAGATGTGAGTGAAATGTTTTAACATTCTAAAGAAACCTTAAATAGATATTGTGATAATAATTTTATTGTGTTCCTATGGTGATAAAATGATCAAACCCTTGGATCCAGAGTTTAGAAATGTTCCTACGGAGATACTTACAGATAAGAGATACATTTCACACCTTAAGGTAATATGACAATTACCGTTTATACGGTTGATATTATAACAAAAATTTAAACATTTATATTAGTTACATATATTCTCTTTAATTTTAGGATTGCATAGGTAGTATTGATGGAGTGCATATTCCTTCTTCAATATCTCCTCAACACCAAATACCATATATTAATAGAAAATGTGATCCAACCCAAAATGTTATGGTGGCGTGTGATTTTCATATGCATTTTACATTTGTATGTGCTGGTTATGAAGGATCCGCTCATGACACAAGGGTGTTTCAATATGTTTTTTGAAATCCAAATTCAAATTTTCCCAAACCTCCGCAAGGTACACTTTTTTGTTTAATGAACTTACTAAGAATGGTGTGATGGAGTTGTGATATTTTCAAAACTATATTTCGCAAGAAAGTATTATGTTGTTGATGTGGATATCCACAAATTAATGGATTTTTAGGACCTTTTAATTACTAAAACAACATTTTCAACAGTATAGAGGACGAAAAGTAGCAAATGAGAAAGAATTGTTTAATCAAAGACACTCTTCTCTGAGGAGTTCCAGAATGCACATTTGGGGTTTGGAATCAGAAATGGCATAATCTGAGAAATTTGGAAGGTTACTCGTTTGCGGAGCAATTAAAGATTGTCATTGCAACCATGGCTCTTCATAATTATATTCGCAGATATACCGATTATGATAGACATTTTGACATTGATGAAGATTCAATTGACATATCAAATGATGGGATGGATGAGAATGATGCAGAAGAAGCGAAAAATCGTATCGATGCATTAAGAAATAAAATTGCTCAAGTTTTAATGAGATCGCATCGTGGTGGACGTGCTTAAGATTATTTCGTCTACGTATATTTAAGAATGACATTTTTATGCTAAGAACATTCCTTTTAACATTATTGCTTACTTCTGTGTTTCTTAAATTATTTGTGTATGTTTCTATGCTCTAGCTCAACTTCCAACTTCTTCATCCTTAATGTTTCACTTCCGCTCCAACTACAACAAGGCGGTAGATCATTGGTTTAAATCAATGTAGGTTTTATGTCAAACTTTGTGGGTTTTATTGATTATAGAATGTTGAGTTGTGGGTTTTATGTTTGTTTCTTGGACTGAACCAGCATTGACCAGGGGATGACTTGATTTTTTTAATGATTTGTTTGGAACTAGATCTTGAGATTGTGTTAGGATTTCGCAATACATTTTATAAATATAAAATACATGTCTAAAATATTCGTTTTGTAAATTAAAAGCACTTTTATTTTTAAACTTACCATACACATAAATTGTTTTAAGCAATTTATAGCTAATTTACCAAACGCTAAAAGTGCTTTGTTTTTCAACTGCTTATTCTCACAGATAAGTATAAGACGCTTTGTTTATAAGTTCAATCTTACCAAACACAATCTGAATCTTCTTGGGACGTAGAATTCTCCGTGGGTGCCACAGTGCCAGGCCATACTGCACTATCCCGACTCTCCTTCATAAATTTAGTAAGTATTCCTCCTGTACTCCATATATGTAGGGGTGGACGTCGGGTCAGTTTATTTGGTTTTCGGGCTATTCGATTTTGCCTCTAAAAAACCCAAAATCGAATATGACCCGAATAACCCAAATAAACCGAACTGAATTTAGAATTCAGTTTCGGTTTGAATTCGAATCTAATCCGAATACACCAAAATTTCAGCTGAACATTTTTTTAAAAATTATTTAAAATACATAACTTAATTCAAAATTCAAGAAAAATATGTAATTTAAATTCTACATTATCAAAATCAATTCTTCAAAAATATAATCTCAAATATAATACAAATTCAAACATAACAATTTTAGAATTACATTTAATATTAAGGATCAATAGTTTGTTTTAATAATTATCTTCAAAACCTTCACATTTCTTCAACACTTCAAACACTTCACATTCACGCGAGAAATACAAAGAATTGAGAAGATTAAAACATCAATTAAAGTGTTCATAGTATTTTAATAAGAGTTACAAGAGAGTAACCAAGAGTTATAATTTTTAAGTTCGTAAATTCAGAAGAATCTAAACTATTAGGCTATGTGAGTTTATGCCATTAGTATATATCATATATATATATATATTTATAAATTTTATTTTAAAATTTTAGAATTAAATTATTTAGAGTTAAGTGTTAAAATAACCCTATTTTTTGGTTGAAAGTGCCAATTTAAACTTGCAATCTCATAAAGTGCCAATCTAACATTTGATTTCGCTGACTTTTTGGTCAAAATTATAATGGTCAAATTTTATGAAAAGATGATTTGGCCTTTGTTGAAAAAAAAAATAAAAAAAGAGAAATGATGTATGTGCCCTCAAACCCTTAAACCCCTTGCCTTTTACTCATTTGACTACCCAACCTGATACGAAGATCAGATCTGGCGGACAGGAGGAGGGCATGGCGACGGTGGACGGGGGTGGGGGAAGAGCGGTGGTCTCAGAGAGGAGGAGGGTCATGGCGATGGGGGAGAGGGTTGATGGCGAGGGCGACGGTGGGCGGTGGTGGGGGAAGAGCGGTGGTGTTTAATCGGAGAAGGATGAGGGTCGCGGCGAGGGCGAGGGCTACCATGGTGTTTAATCGGAGGTGAGGGAGAGGGGTACGACGGGGTGATGGTGGGGTACGACGGACGTTGAACATAACGAAGCTCATTGACGGTGGATGTTCATCCATGGCGCTTCAATGGCGTCGACGTTGAACCCAGTGAAACTCGTTGCCGGTGGACGCTAGACAGTGAGGACGCCGGCGGCAACATCTACTCTCTTCGAAGAAGATATCTCATTGATTTTTTTTTGGGATTAAATTCTTACTCTGTTTTCTGTACTGATTTAAAGATTCAATGACTGTGATTTTGAAGTAGGGTTTATCCTTTTTGGAATGGCTGGGTTTTTCTTGGCCGCGCTTTTTTTCCCTGGAAGCATGGATGAAGAATTTTGCTTGTGTTGATTTTTCCAAATGGTCACGTTTGGATGTTAGATTAATTGTTCAGATAATTTTGATTGAGATGGTTTTTCATGGCTGAGAGGAGTTTTCCCGTGGTGGGGGATGTTCCCGTCGGCGGCGGGGGATGTTTCCGTCTGCGGCGGAGCGCTACATCTTGAAATTGGAACTGTTTCCCGATGCCAACTACTGTACCCTCTCTATCTCTCTTGTATACATATGTGGAAATCATTTGTATCTTGCCTCGCTAAAACATCTCTGAGTTTTGTTGTAAATCCTTTAAAAGTATCTAGGGACTATTTGTTCATTATTTATAGGTTGGGTTAGTTTCCAGAACCCTGAATGCTCTCATCATCATTGTTCATCATTCTAGGTTTTTCATTTTTACATTCTGATTGTAATATGTATGATGTGGCATGAAATGAAGGGTACAACGGGCATTAAATTTTTGGCTTTGTTTTAAGGGGGTATTTTGGTCATTTTTGTTTTAGATCAATGTCTGAATTCTTTGGGTCAATGCTGGAATTAGGAAGTTTGGCTATATTGGAACAATTTAATCAAAAGTTAGGGTTAGATTGGCACAATTGATAATAAGTTAGGGTTATATTAGCACTTTCTCAAATTGTAGGGTTATATTGTCACTTTCAGTCAAAAGTTAGGGTTATAAATGTATTTTGCCCAATTATTTAATATAAATATTTTTAATTTTTAATTGTAATTCGGTATTCAGGTCAGATTTCGGATTGAGTTTCCATATCCAAAACCAAACTAAAAATCATATTCAAAAATCGGTTTATTCAATTCGATTATCCGAAAACCATATTTTAAATATGGTTCGGGTTATTCAAATTCGAACAATTCGATTTTTGGTTCGGTTTTCGGTTTATTGTTAGTTTATGGAAATTTCATCTTTTTTAAATCATTAAAAGATGGTATGCAATGACTGAGTTAAACGGTGCCAGAAGTTTGACGGACTCGGCGGAAGAGTAACGGTGGGGGAGGGGGAACGATGGGGATGCTTACTCTTACACTATGAACAGAGGCAATGATTGTGGATCCCCGAATGGGGCAGCCCTACCAAAGAATTCCGTCAACGAGCTTTGGCTCTGAGCACCTTCCAACATGAAAGGTAAGTTAGGTAACGGTAGAGTGTCGTGGTCAATGTTCATGTATCAACATTGAGGTTTCTAGCGGTGGAGGAGGAGGCGGAGACAGTGGTGGAACGGCGAAGGCAGCTATTATATTTTGAAGAAAAAAGATTGGTTTATCATAAGGGGTATTTTGCCATTTTCATTTATGGTTATGCCTGAATTCATTTGGTCAATGCCGGAATTAGGGAGTTTGGCTATATCGACACAATTTTTTTTTTGAAAGTTAGGGTTAGATTGACACATACAATAATTAGTTAGCCTTAAATTGACACTTTCAGAGATTGCATGATTATATTGGATCTTGCATCATAAAGTTAGTGTTATAAATGTATTTATCCCTAAAAAGGATTAGTCCCTTAGTTCTATGATTTTCTTTATATTTTACATAATCTTTTACTATAAAAATTGAGATTATTTTTATTGAGTTTGTCTCCTAAAACACGGTCTTTCCATAAATTATGGAAAAACAAAGATATAAACTGCAAATTATAAAAAATGAAGATAAAATTTTTGGGTTGTATGAATTGGGTCAAAAACTTATAACTATTGCACGTTGCATAATAAATTTTTTACATTGCAACTAAAACCTTTAACTTTTATTTTTATTTTTTTATTAAACCTAGTCTTTCCATAAATTTTGTTAACCCTAACTAATTATTGTATGTGTCAGTCCAACCCTAGCTTTCAAAAATATTATGCCGATATAGCCAAACTTCCTAATTCCGGCATTGACCAAATGAATTTGGCATGACCATAAACAAAAATGACAAAATAACCCTTCAAATAAACCAATCTTTTTTCTTCAAAATCTAACAGTTGTCTCGTCGCTCCACCACTGTTGCCGCCGTGCTCCGCCTCCGCTGCAACCGCTAGAAACCTCGTCGTTCATACATGACCATTGACCACGACACGCTACCGTTACCTAACTTACCTTTCATGTTGAAAGGCGCTCGGAGCTAAAGCTCGCCGACAGAGTTCATCGGTAGCCATGCCCCACTCGTGGATCCACAACACCGTTCTCGGTCGGTGTCGGCACTCTTCCACCAAGTCCGTCGAACTCCTGGCACCGTTTGACTCAGTCTTTGCATACCATTTTTTAATGGTTACAAAAAGATGAAATTTCCATAAATTGACAATAAACCAATTACAAGATCAACGTATGTACCTTGCGTATTGATGAGACGTCAAATGCATGTGTTTTCCGGAGCATTTAACACCTATTTTGTTATCATTTTGTTGTAAGATTGCTATATTTAGGTAGGTTTACATCATAAGGAGTTTAGATGACCATTTTCGGTTTTCGTATCTAAATCCTTCATTTTGCAACCTAGTTT
>JAULKM010124777.1:0-20335 GCA_032355605.1 Rubia tinctorum | reverse complement strand
CCTAAATCTAGAAATCTTCCAACAAAAATATAACAAAAGAGATGTTAAATGCTTCGGAAAATACATGTATTTGACGTGTCATCATGGAGTTTGGATATTGGGGGATATGTAAGAAAGAAAAGTGAGCAATGATTGTTTTTTTATAAGAAGAAGAATTAAAATGAAGTTTGATGGTTTGGATAGTGGAGGATATTTATGCAAGAAGAGTGAGTTTGAGTGTGTGAGGAAGTGAAGTGAGTGGGGGTCAATTTATAGGTGAATATATGATTCCATCATTCAAAACATGGCAGAAAAATTTCAAAATTACAGCTAAGAGTCGCGAGCCGTAGGTTGTCTCACAACTTTCAAAAACCCACTTTCCCACAGGAACTGCCAAACACCTTTGTTAAGACAGGTGGAGTTTTCCAACCCACTGTTGTCCTTCATTGTGCCATTCTGGGACAATGGAGAGTCTTTTGTCGGGTTTTTCCTTTGTTAATGGTTGGGTCTCCAACCATCTCCGCTATTCGAAGACTTGGTAAATCTATGAATTTCTATATTTTGTGTTTGAAATGAAGAAGAAGAAGAAAGAAAACATGGGTTTTAATTGTCCTCGTAGAGGTGATCAGGGGCAAATTAAGGTGGGCGGAGAAATGGTACTACTTTCGAGTGACAGAGTTATAATATAGTGCAACATAAAAGAAAATAAAAGCACAACTCTTAAATTGCACGTGCACACGAGGTTTCAGCAATTCACCTTCTTTTGAGTTAAAATACATAATTATACTTTTATTCCCTCGTCCATATTTCTCATAATATCATGATATATAAATTCTTGTAGTAAAATTGGAAAGATTCTTGGACATATCTACGCGTGCAATATGCATGCCACAATGAATTAAGCACGTCTAATAAATATACATACATTTTCCCAACAAACGCTGTTGTGCTTCCTGAATGGGAATGAAGCATTATTTTGACCGCCTTTCCTCGTTTAGTTAATTTCCATGATTGCAGAGAAGCTTGCCTTGCCCATTTACCCAAGTTTTGGCGAGGGTTTAGATCGTTGCCCCCAGTTCCACCCACTTGCGGAGTGGAAATGGAGTTTGGACATTGGAGGATATGTAAGAAAGAGAAGTGAGTTATGCAATTTTTATTTTCTATATATGAAGAATAAATGAGATAGAGTTTGATGGCTTGGATAATGAAGGATATGTATGGAAGAAGAATGGGTTTGATTGTGAGGAAGTGAAGTGAGTAGGGGTCAATTTATAGGTGAAACGATCATTCAACCTTTCCAAACATGGCGGAACCATTTCTAAATTATGACTAAAAGTCGTGAGTTGTGGTTTGGCTCACTACTTTCAGTAACCCACTTCCCCACATGCTCTGCCAGACGCCTTTGTACAGACAGGTGGAGTTTTCCAACCCATCTTTGTCCATCATAGAGCCATTCTGTGACAATGGAGAGGCTTCTGTTGGGTTTCTCCTCGGTTGATGATTGGGTCTCTGATCATCTCCACCTTTGGAAGGACTGGTAAAGCCATGAATTTCTATATTTTGATGATTGAAATGAAGAAGAAAAAAGAAACAAGCGGTTTTGACTTTCCTCTTGGGGTGATCAAGGGCAAATTGTGGCAGGCAGTGGAATGGTAAATTTTTATAGTGGTTGTGTTATAATCTAGTGCAACATAAAATATAACCAAAAGAATAGTTCTTAAATTGCATGTGCACACACGTGCTTTCACCAATTCAACTTCTTTTGAGTTAAAATACATAAATATCCTTTTTCCATCGTCTTTATTTCTCAATAATAAATAATACATTGAATCTATTAATAAAATTAGAGATAGTTTTTGACATATATGTGAGTGCAATATTCATGCCACAATGAATGAAGCACGTATAATAAATATACATGCCTAATTACCCAACGGACACTGTTGTGCTTCCCTGAATAGGCTCGAAGCATCGTCCAGGGCACCTTTTCCCTGTTTTGTTAACTTCTGCGATGGAGGGGAATCATGCCTTGGCCATTTCCCCATGTATTTTCATGGGTTCCAGCCATTCCCCCCAGCTCCACCTACTAGCGAAGTGAAAATGGAGTTTGGATATTGTAGGATAAGCAAGAAATAAATGTGAGTTACAATGTTTTTTGTTTTTCGATAAGAAATACAATTAAAATGGAGTTTAATGTTTTGGATAAAGGTGGATATCTATGAAAGAACAGTGAGTTTGAGTGTGTGACGAAGTGAAATAGTAGGGGTAAATTTATCGGTGAAAATATCATTCAATATTTCAAAACATGGAAAACCAATTTCTAAATTATGGCTAGGAATCCCGACCTGTAGCTAGGCTCACAACTTTCAGAAACCCACATCCCAACACACGCTGCCAGATGCCTTAGTACGGACAGGTTGAGTTTTCTAACCCACTGTTGCCCTTCATTGTGCCAAGACTATGGAGAGAATTTCGTCTGGTTTCTCCTCAGTTTACAGTTGGGTCTCCGACCATCTCCGCCATTGGAAGCATTGGTAAGCCACGAGTTTCAATATTTTTGTGTTTGAAATGAAGAAAAAAAGAGAAAATAGGGGTTTTAATTGTCCTCATATGGGAGATTAGGGGCAAATTGAGGTGGGTGGTGGAAATTTATTTCTTTCCAGTGGAAGATTTATAAAATAGTGCTACACAAGCAAATAAATTGCACTTGCACACGAGCTTTCACCAATTCATCTTCTTTTGAGTTAAAATCATAATTATCATTTTCTTCCCTCCTCCATATTACTCAATATATAATGATATATAAATTCTCGTCATAAAATTGTAAATATTTTTTGACATATCTTTGCGTGCAATATGCGTGCCATAATAAATTAAGCACATCTAATAAATATACATCCATTTTCCCAAAAAACGTTGTTGCGCTCCCCTGAATAGGAACAAAGCATTATTTGGATTACCTTTTCTTTGTTTAGTTAACTTCCATGATGGCGAGGAAGCTTGCCTTGGCAATTTCCCAAAGTTTCAGCGAGGGTTCCGGTTGTTGCCCCCAGCTTCACCCACTTGAGGAGTGAAAATGGAGACTAAATATTGGAGGATATGTAAGCAAGAGAAGTGAGTTACACGATTTTTATTTATTTGATATGAAGAAAAATTAAAATGGAGTTTGATGGTTTGGATAATGGAGGATATGTATGCAAGAAAAGCTAGTTTGAAAGTGTAAGGAAGGGAAGTGAGTAGGGGCCCATTCATAGGTGAAATGATCATTCAATCTTTCCAACCATGGAGGAACTATTTCTAAATTATGGCTAAGAGTCGCGAGCCGTGGTTTGGCTCACGGATTTTGGCAACCCACTTCCCTACACGCGCTACAAGACATTTTTGTACAGAGAGGTGGAGTTTTGAAACCCACCTTTGTCCTTCGTGGAGCCATCCTGCGACAATGGAGTGGCTTCTGTTGGATTTCTCCTTGGTTGACGGTTGGGCCCCGATCATCTCCACCATTGGAAGCACTGGTAAAGCCATGAATTTCTATCTTCTTGTGTTTGAAATGAAAAAGAAAAAAGAAACCAGGGGTTTTGGATGTCCTCTTAGGGGTGATCAAGGGAAAATTGAGGCGGACTGTGGAATGGTAACACTTTCTGGTGGCTGTGTTATAATCTAGTGGAACATAAAATATAATAAAAGCACAACTCTTAAATTGCACGTGCACACACATGCTTTCACCAATTCAACTTCTTTTGATTTAAAAAACTTAATTTTTTTTCCTTGTCCATATTGCACAACATATAATAATGCCTAGAATATTGTAATAAATTTAGAGATATTTTTGGACATATCTGTACATGCAATATTCATGCCACAATGAATGAAGCATGTATAATAAATATACATGCCCAATTACCCAATAGAAACTATTGCGTTTCCCTGAATGGGCACGAAGCATTGTCTAAGCCACCGTTTCCCCATTTTGTCAATTTCCGCAATGGCGGGGAAGCACGCCTCGGCCATTTTCCGAAGTATTTTCAAGGGTTCGGGACATTGCCCCCAACTCCACCCACCCGCAAAGTGACAATGGAGTTTGGATATTGGAGGATATGCATAAAAGAAAAGTGAGTTACGATTTTTTTCCAATAAGAAGAAGAATTAAAATGGAGTTTGATGTTTTTGATAATGGAGGATATCTATGCAATAAAAGTGAGTTTGAGTGTGTGACGAAGTTAAATGAATAGGGGTCAATTTTTAGGTGAAAATATCATTCAATATTTAAAAACATGGCAACAAATTCAAAATTACGGCTAAGCGTCGCGAGCCATAGGTGGGCTCACGGCTTTCAACAACACACTTCCCCACATGCGCTGTCGGACGCCTCAGTAAGGACATGGTGAGTTTTTCGACCCACCATTGTCTTTCATTGTGCAAATCCGACACAGCGGAGATGTTTTTGTCCGGTTTCTCCTCGATTGACGGTTGGTTCTCCGACCATCTCCGCCATTGGAAGCATTGTTAAGCCACGAATTTCAATATTTTAGTGTTTCAAATGAAGAAGAAAAAGAAAACAGGGGTTTTAATTCTCCTCATAGGGATGATCAAGGGCAAATTGAGGTGGGCGGTGGAAATGTACTACTTTCCAATGGAAGATTTATAAACTAGTGCAACCTAAAAGATAATAAAAGCACTTCTCTTAAATTTAACGTGCACAAGAGCTTTCACCAATTCATCTTCTTTTGAGTTAAAATACATAATTATCCTTTTCTTCCCTCGTCCATATTACTCAATGTATAATGATATATAAATCTCGTTATAAAATGTGGTTTTTTTGACATATCTATGTGTGAAATATGCGTGCCACAATGAATTAAGCACGTCTAATAAATATACATCCATTTTCCCAACAAACGCTATTGTGCTCCCTGGAATGGGCACAGAGCATTATTTGGACCACCATTTCCTTGTTTAGTTAACTTCCATAATGGCAGGGAAGCTTACCTCGGGCATTTCCCAAAGTTTCGACGAGGGTTCTGGTCGTTTCCCCCAGCTCAACTCACTTGAAGAGTGAAATTGAAGATTAAATAATGGAGGATATATAATCAAGATTAGTGAGTTATACAATTTTAATTTTTCAATATGCAGAGAAATTAAAATCGAGTTTGATGGTATGGATAATGGAGGACATGTATGCAAGAAGAGTGAGTTTAAGTGTGTGGGGAAGTGAAGTGAGTAGGGGTCAATTCATAGTGAAAAGATCATTCAATCTTTCAAAACATGGCGGAACCATTTCTAAATTATGGCCAAGAGTCTCGAGCCGTGGTTTGGTTCACGGATTTTGGCCATCCGCTTCCCCACACGCGTTGCCAGACGCCTTTGTACAAACAAGTAGAGGTTTTGAACCCACATTTTTCCTTCATAGAGCTAGTCAGAGGCAATGGAGAGGATTTTGTTGGGTTACTGCTTGCTTCATGGTTGGGTCTCTGATAATCTCCACCATTGGAAGCACTGGTAAAGCTATAATTTTCTATATTTTTGTTTTTGAAATGAAGAAGAAAAACGAAACAGGGGGTTTTGACTGTCCCCTTAGGGTGATCAAGGGCAAATTGAGGTGGACGGTGGAATGGTAACACTTTCTAGTGGTTGTGTTATAATCTAGTGCAACATAAAATATAATAAAAGCACATCCCTTAAATTACACGTGCACACACGTGCTTTCACCAATTCAACTTCTTTTGAGTTAAAATACATAATTATCCTTTTTTCCCTCGTCCATATTGCTCAACATACAATAATACATAGAATCTAGTAATAAAATTAGAGATATTTACAGACATATTTGTGCGTGCAATACTCATGCCACAGTGAATTAAGCAAGTATCATAAATATACATGCCCAATTACCTAACAGACACTGTTGCACTACCCTTAGTGGGTACGAAGCATTTTCTAAGCCACCTTTTCCCCGTTTTGTCAATTTCAACGAAGGTGGGGAAGCACATCTCAGCCATTTCCCCATGTTTTTGCAACGGTTCCAACCGTTGCCCCCAATTCCACCCACCCGCAGAGTGAAATTGGTGTTTGGATATTGGACGATACGAAGAAGGAAATGTGATTTACGATTTGTTTTTGTTTTTCCATAAGAAGAATAATTAAAATGGAGTTTTATGTTTTGGATAATGGTGGATATCAATGCAAGAACAGTGAGTTTTAGTGTGTGATGAAGTGAAATGAGCAAGGGTCAATTTATAGGTGAAAATATCATTCAATGTTTAAAAACATTGCAAACCAATTTCTAAATTATAGCTAAGAGTCGCGAGCCGTAGTTGGGCTCACGGTTTTCAGCCACCAACTTCCCCACATGCTTTGTCAGATGCCTTAGTAAGAACATGTGGAGTTTTTCAACCCACCATTGTCCTTCATTGTGCCAATCTGGGACTATGAAGATCTTTTTATCCGGTTTCTCCTCGATTGACGGTTGGATCTCTGACCATTGGAAGCATTGGTATGCCACGAATTTCAATATTTTAGTGCTTGAAATGAAGAAGAAAAAAAGGAAACAGGGGTTTTAATGGTCCTCATAGGGGTGATCAGGAGAAAATTGAGGCAGGCGGTGGAAATGTACTACTTTCTAGTGGAAGATTTATAAATAGTGCAACATAAAAGATAATAAAAGCACAACTCTGAAATTTCATGTGCACACGAGCTTTCACCAATTCATCTTCGTTTGAGTTAAAATACATGATTATCCTTTTCTTCCCTTGTCCATATTACTCAACATATAATGATACGTAAATCTTATAATAAAATTGGAAATATTTTTTGACATATCTATCCGTGCAATATGCATGCCATAATGAATTAAGCACGTCTAATAAATATACATCAATTTCCCCAACAAACGCTATTGCGCTCTCCTGAATGGGCACGAAACACTATTTTAACCACCTTTTCTTTGTTTAGTTCACTTCTATAATGGCGGGGAAGCTTGCTTCGGCCATTTCCCAAAATTTTGGAGAGGGTTCCTGTCATTGCCCCCAGCTCGACCCACATGCGAAGTGAAAATGGAAATTGAATATTGGAGGATATGTAAGCAAGAGAAGTGAGTTACGCAATTTTTATTTATTTGATATGAATAATTAAAAGGAAGTTTGATGGTTTACGTAATGGAGGATATGTATGAAAGAAAAGCTACTTTGAAATTGTGAGGAAGTGAAGTGAGTAGGGGTCAATTCGTAAGTGAAAAGATCATTAAATCTTAGAAAACATGGCGGAACCATTTCTAAATTATGACTAAGAGTCACGAGCCGTGGTTTGGCCCACGACTTTCGGAAACCCACTTCCCCACACGTGCTGCCAGACGCCATTGTACATACAAGTTGATTTTTCCAACCCACATTTGTCCGTCATAGATTCATTCCGGGACAATGGAGATGCTTTTGTCGGGTTTCTCTTCGATTGACGGTTGGGTCTCCGATCATCTCCACCATTGGAAGCACTGGTAAAGCTATGCATTTCTATATTTTTGTTTTCGAAATGAAGAAGAAAAAAGAAACCAGGGGTTTTGACTGTCCTCTTAGGGGTGATCAAGGGACAATTAAGGCGGACGGTTAAATGATAACACTTTCTAGTGTCTGTGTAATAATCTAGTGCAACATAAAATATAATAAAAGAACATCTCTTAAATTGTACGTGCACACATGTGCTTTCACCAATTGAACTTGTTTTGAGTTAAAATACATAATTATCCTTTTTTCCCTCGTTCATATTGCTCAACATACAATAATACATAGAATCTAGTAATAAAATTAGAGATATTTACAAACATATATGTGCGTGCAATACTCATGCAACAATGAATGAAGCAAGTATAATATATATACATGGCCAATTACCAAACAGACACTGTTGCGCTCCCCTTAATGGGTACGAAGCCCATTTTCCCCATTTTGTCAATTTCCGCGAAGGCGGGGAAGCACGTCTCGGCCATTTCCCCATGTATTTGCAAGGGTTTCGGTCATTTCCCCCATCTCCACCCATTCGCGGAGTAAAATTGGTGTTTGGATATTGGAGGATATGCAAGATTGATATGTGACTTATGATTTTTTTTTTGTTTTTTGATAAGAAGAAGAACTAAAATTGGATTTTATGTTTTGTACAAAGGAGGATATCTATGCAAGAACACTGAGTTTTAGTGTATGACTATGTGAAATGAGTATGGGTAAATTATAGGTGAAGATATCATTCAATGGCGAACCAATTTCTAAATTACGGCTAAGATTTGCGAGCCGTAGTTGGGCTCACAGCTCTCAGCCAACCACTTCCCCACATGCATTGACGAATGCCTTTGTAAAAACAGGTGGAGTTTTCCAACCCACCGTTGTCCTTCATTGTGCCAATCTGGGACTATGGAGAGCTTTTTATCATGTTTCTCCTCGGTTGATGGTTGGGTCTCTGACCATCTCCTCCATTGGAAGCATTGGTATGCCACGAATTTCAATATTTAGTGTTTGAAATGAAGAAGAAAAAAAGGGGGTTTAATTGTCCTCATAGGGGTGATCAGGGGAAAATTGAGGTGGGGGTTGAAATTTACTACTTTCCAGTGGACGATTTATAAAATAGTGCAACATAAAAGATAATAAAAGCACAACTCTTAAATTTCACGTGCACACGAGTTTTCACCCATTCATTTTATTTTTAGTTAAAATTTATGATTATCATTTTCTTCCCTCGTCCGTATCACTCAACATATAATGATACGTAAATCTCGTAATAAAATTGAAAATATTTTTTGACATATCTGTGAGTGCAATATGTGTGCCATAATGAATTAAACAAGTCTAATAAATATACATTCGTTTCCCCAAAAAACACGGCTGCGCTCTCCTAAATGGGCACGAAGCATTATTTAGACCACATCTTCTTTGTTTAGTTAACTTCGGTGATGGCGGGGAAGCATGCTTCGTCCATTTCCCAATGTCTCGGCTAGGGTTCCGGTCATTGCCCCCAGCTCCACCCACTTGCGGAGTGAAAATGGAAATTGAATATTGGAGGATATGTAAGCAAGAGAAGTGAGTTACACAATTTTTATTTTTTCAACATTAAGAAGAATTAAAAACGAGTTTTATGGTTTGAATAATGGAGGATATGTATGCAAGAAGAGTGAGTTTGAGTGTGTGAGGAAGTGATTGAGTAGGGGTCAATTTGTCCGTGAAAGATCATTCAATATTTGAAAACATGGTGGAACCATTTCTAAATTATGGCTAAGAGTCGTGAGCCGTGGTTTGGCTCACGGCTTTCGAAAACCCACTTCCCTACACGTGCTTCCAGATGCCATTGTACAGACAGGTGGAGTTTTCCAACCCACATTTGTCCTTCATAGATCCATTCTGTGACAATGGAGATGCTTTTGTCGGGTTTCTCCTCGGTTGGCGGTTGGGTCTCCGATCATTTTCACCATTGGAAGCACTGTTAAAGCCATGAATCTATATTTTTGTTTTTGAAATGAAGAAGAAAAAATAAAGCAGGGGTTTTGACTGTCCTCTTAGGGATGGTCAAGGGAAAATTGAGGCGGACGGTGGAATGGTAATGCTTTCTAGTGTGTGTGTTATAATCTAGTGCAACATAAAATATAATAAAAGAACATCTCTTAAATTACACGTGCACACACGTGCTTTTACTAATTCAACTTCTTTTGAGTTATAATACATAATCATCCTTTTTACCTCATCTATATTGCTCAACATATAATAATACATAGAATCTAGTAATAAAATTAGAGATATTTACGACATATTTGTGCGTGCAATATTCATGCCACAATGAATGAGGTAAGTATAATAAATATACATGCCCAATTACCCAAAAGACACTGTTACGCTCCCTTGAATGGGTACGAAGCATTGTCTAAGCCACCTTTTCCTTGTTTTGTAAATTTCCACGAAGGAAAGGAAGCATGCCTCGGCCATTTCCCCAAGCATTAATAAGGGTTCCGTTCATTGCCCCCAGATTCACCCACTTGCGGAGTAAAATTGGTGTTTCGATATTAGAGGATATGCAAGAAGGAAATATGAGTTACGATTTTTTTTTGTTTTTCGATAAGATGAAGAATTAAAATGGAGTTTGATGTTTTGGATAATTGAGGATATCACTGCAAGAACAGTGAGTTTTAGTGTGTGACGAAGTGAAATGAGTAGGGGTCAATTTATAGGTGAAAATATCATTAAATATTTCAAAACATGGAAAACCAATTTCTAAATTACGGCTAAGTGTCGCAAGCCATAGTTAGGCTCACGGATTTCAGCAACCCAATTCCCCACACGCTTTGTCGGGCACCTTAGTAAAGACAGGTGGAGTTTTCCAACCCACCATTGTCCTTCATTTTGCCAATCCGAGACTATGGACACCTTTTTATATTATTTCTCCTCGGTTGACAGTTGGGTCTCCGACCATCTCCGATATTGGAAGCACTAGTAAGCCACAAATTTCAATATTTTTGTGTTGGAAACGAATAAGAAAAAAGAAAGCAGTGGTTTTAATTGTCCTCGTAAGGGTGATCAGGGGCAAATGGAGGTGAGCGATGGAATTGTACTACTTCCAGTGGAAGATTTATAAAATATTGCAACATAAAAGATAATAATGCACAACTCTTAAATAGTACGTGCAAACAAACTTTCACAAATTAATCTTCTTTTGAGATAAAATACATAATTATACTTTTATTCCCTTGTCCATATTTGTCAACATATAATAATATATATATTCTCATAATATAATTAGAAATATATTTTTTACACATCTGTGCGTGCAATATGCGTGCCACAATTAATTAAGCACATCTAACAAATATACGTCCATTTTCCCAGCAAACCTTGTTGATCTCCCGGAATGGCCAAGAAGCATTATTTGGGCTACCTTTTCCATGTTTAGTTAATTTATGTGATGGCGAAAAAGCTTGCCTTGGCCATTTTCCCAAGTTTTACGCGAGGGTTACGATCATTGCCCCCAGATCCACCCACTTGCAGAGTGAAAATGGAGTTTGGATATTGGAGGACATGTAAGAAAGAAAAGTAAGTTATGATTTTTTTTGATAAGAATAAGAATTAAAATGAACATTGTTGGCGTGGATAGTGGAGGATATGTGTGTAAGAAGAGTGAGTTTGAGTGTGTGGGGAAATGAAGTTAGTAGGGGTCAATTCATAGGTGAAAAGTTCATTCAATCTTTCAAAACATGGCAGAACCATTTCTAAATTATGGCTAAGTGTTGTGAGCCGTGGTTGGCCTCTTGGCTTTCGGAAACTCACTTCCACACATGCGCTGCAAGACGCCTTTGAACAGATAGGTTGAGTTTTCCAACCTACATTTCTTCTTCATTGTGCCACTTCAAGACAATGGAGAGGCTTTTGTTGGGTTTCTCCTTGGTTGACGGTTGGGTCTCCGATCATCTCCGACATTCCTAGAACATATAAAGCCATGATATTATAATATTGTGTTTGTAAGGAAGAAGAAAAAAGAAATCAGGAGTTTTGATGGTCCTCTTAGTGTTGATCAAGGGCAAATTGAGACGGGCAGTGGAATTGTAAAATTTTCTAGTGGCTGAGTTATAATCTAGTCCAACATAAAATATAATCTTTTAAATTACATGTACACACACCTTCTTACACCAATTCATCTTCTTTTGAACTAAAATACATAATTTGCCTTTTTTTCCCCTAGCCCATATTGCTCAATATATAATAATATATAGAATCTATTAATAAAATCAGAGATATTTTTGACATATTTGTTCATGTAATATTCATGCCACAATTATTTAAGCACGTATAATAAATATACAATCCCAATTACCCAACAAACACTGTCGCAGTCTCCTGAATCGGCACGAGGCATTTTCTGGGCCACCTTTTCCCCGTTTAGTTAACTTCCGCGATGGAAGGGAAGCATGCCTCTGCCATTTTCCAAAGTATTGGTAGGGGTCCGGTCATTGCTCCTAGCTCCAGCCACCCGCAGAGTAAAAATGGAGTTTGGATATTGGAAGATAAATAAGAAAGAAAAGTGAGTTACGATTTTTTTGTTTTTTGATAAGAAGAAGAATTAAAATGGAGGTTAATGGTTTTTATAATAGAGTATATCTATGCAAGAAGAGTAAGTTTGAGTGTGTGAGGAATAGAAGTGAGTAGGGGTCAATTTATAGGTGAAAAGATCATTCAATCTTTCAAAACATGGGGGAACCATTTCTAAATTACGTGTAAGAGTTATGAGCCGCAGTTGGGCTCAAGCCTTCAAGCCACCCATTTTCCACACACACTTCCATACGCATTTTTAAAGACAGGGGGAGTTTTCCAACCCACTGTTGTCCTTCATTATGCCTTTCTGATACAATGGAGAGGCTTTTCTCTGGTTTCTCCTCTATTGACGGTTGGGTCTCCGATCATCTCCGCCATTGGGAGAAATGTCAAAGCCTTGGATTTCTATATTTTTGTGCTTTAATTTTAAAAAAGAAAATGGGGATTTTAATTGTCCTCGTAGGGGTGATTAGGTGCAAATTGAGGTGGGCAGTGGAATGATACTACTTTCCCGTTATAGATTTATCTTCTAGTGCAATATAAAAGATAATAAAAACACAGCTCTAAACTTGCACTTGCACACGTTCTTTCACCAATTCATCTTCGTTTCAGTTAAAATACAAAATTATCCTTTTCTTCCCTCGTCCATATCGCTCAACATATAATGATATATAAATTCTCATAATAAAATTGGAAATATATTTTGACATATCTGTTTATGCAATATGCATTCTACAATAAATTAAGCACATCTAATGAATGTGTTTCCATTTTCCTAACAAACACTGTTGCGCTTCCCTGAATTGACAAGAAGAATTATTTTGGCGACCTTTTCCCTGTTTATTTAACTTCTATTATGGTGGGAGCTTGCCCTTGCCATTTCCCAAAGTTCTGGCGAGGGTTCCAGTCATTTCCACTAGTTTCACCCACTCGTGGAATGAAAATGGAGTTTGGATATTGGAGGACATGTAAGTAGTAAAAGTGAGTTATGAAATTGTTTTTATTTTTTATAAGAAGAAGAATTAAAATGGAGTTTGATGCAATGGGAAAAAAGAAGATATGTATGCAAGAAAAGTGAGTTTGAGTGTGTCAGGAAGTGAAGTGAGTAGGGGTCATTTCATTGGTGAACAGATCATTCAATCTTTCAACACATGGTAGAACCATTTCTAAATTATAGCTGAGAGTCGCGAGCTGTGGTTGGCCTCACGGCTTCGGCAACTCACTTCCCAAAAAATGCTGCCAAACTATTTTGTACGAATATGTGGAGTTTTCCAACCCAACTTTGTCTTTTATTATGCCATTTTGGGATAATGTAGAGGCTTTTGTTGGGTTTCTCCTTGGTTGACAATTTGTTCTCCGATCATCTCGTCCATTTGAAGCACTGGTAAAGCCATTAATTTCTATTTTTTAAAATGAAGAAGAAAAAAGAAATTAGGGGTTTTGATAGTCCTCTTAGGGGTGATCAAGGGAAAATTGAAGCGGGGTGTGGAATAGTAAAACTTTCAAGCGGCAGAGTTATAATCTAGTGCAACATAAAATTTAACAAAAGCATAGCTCTTAATTTTCACGTTCACACACGTGCTCTTACCAATCATATTCTTTTGAACCAAAATAAATAATTAGCCTTTTTGCCCTCGTCCATATTGCTTAACATATAATAATACATAGAATCTAATAATAAAATTAGAGATATATTTGACATATCTGTGCGTGCAATATTCATGCCACAATGATTCAATCACGTATAATAAAATATATTCCCAAGTACCCAACAAACACTATCTTGCTCCCTTGAATGGGAACAAAGCATTGTCTGGGCCAGCTTTTCCATGTTTAGTTAGCTTCCGCGATGGCGGAGAAGCATGCCTCGGCCAATTCCCAAAGGATTGGAAAGGGTTCCGGTCATTGGCGCCAGCTCCACCTACCCGCAAAGTGAAAATGGAGTTTGGATATTGGATTATATGTAAGATAGAAAAGTGAGTTACAATATTTTTTTGTTTTTCGATAAGAAAAATAATTAAAATGGAGTTTTATTGTTTGGATAATTGAGGATATCTATACAAGAGGAGTTAGTTTGAGTGTGTGAGGAAGTGAAGTGAGTATGGGTCAATTTATAGGTTAGAAGATCATTCAATCTTTCAAAACACGGCAGAACCATTTCTAAATTACGCATAAAAGTCGTGAGCCGTAGTAGGGTTCACGGATTTCTGCCACCCAATTTCCCACACGCGCTGACATACTCATTTGTAAGGACAGGTGGAGTTTTACAAACCACCGTTGTCTTTCATTATGCCACTCCGGTATAATGGAGATACTTTTCTTGGGTTTCTCTCGGTTGACGGTTAGGTCTCCAGCCATCTTCGCCATTGGAAGCACTGGTAAAGCCATGAATTTCCATATTTTTGTGTTTAAATTAAGAAGAAAAAAGAAAACAGGGGTTTTGGTTTTCGTCGAAGGGTGATTAGGGGAAAATTTAGGTGGGTAGTGGAATGGTCATACTTTCCAGTGGCAAAGTTAAAATATAGTGCAACATAAAATATAATAAAAGCACAGCTCTTAAATTGCATGTGCACACGGGCTTTCACCATTTCATCTTTTTTGAGTTAAAATACATAACTATCTTTTTCTTCCCTCGTCTATATTACTCAACATATAATGATATATAAATTCTCTTAGTATAATTGGAAATTGTTTTGACATATATGTGCGTACAAAATGCGTGCCATAGTTAATTAAGCATATCTAATAAGAAATCATCCATTTTCAAGCAAATGCTATTGCGCTCCCCGAAATAGGCATGGACCATTATTTGAGCCACCTCTTCCATGTGTAGTTAACTTGTATAATAGTGGGGAAGCTTGCCTTAGGCCATTCCCCATGTTTTGGAGAGGGTTCTGATCATTGTCGCCAACTCGATCCACTTGCGAGGTGAAAATGAAGTTTCGATATTGGAGGATGTGTAAGCAAGAAAGGTGAGTTGCGATTTTTTTTTGCTTTTCGATAAGAATAAAAATTAAAATGGAGTTCGATGGTTTGAATAATGGAGGATATGTATGCAAGAATAGTGAGTTTCAGTGTGTGAGGAAGTGAAGTGAGAGGGTTCAATTCATAGGTGAAAAGATCAAATCTTTTCAAACATGGTAGAACCATCTCTAAATTACGGCTAAGAGTCACGAGCCGTGGTTGGGCTCATGGATTTTGGCAACCCACTACCCCACAAAACTACTAGACGCCTTTGTATGGACAAGTGGAGTTTTTCAACCCACCTTTTTTCATCATAGTGCCATTCCAGGACAATCGAGAGGCTTTTGTCGGGTTTCTTCTCAATTGATTATTTGTCTCCAATCATCTCCTCTATTGGAAGCACTGGTAAAGCCATTTATTTCTATATTTTTGTGTTTGGAATGAACAATAAAAAAGAAATCAATGGTTTTTATAGACCTTTTAGGGGTGATAAAGGGCAAATTGAGGCGGGCGGTGGAATTGTACAACTTTCATTTGGCTTAGTTATAATCTAGTGCAACATAAAATGTAATAAAAGCACAGCTCTTAAAATGCACGTGCGCACATGTTCTTTCACCAATTCATCTTCTTTCGATTTAAAATACATAATTACATTTTTACCCCCTCGTCCATATTGCTTAACATATAATAATATATAGAATCCAGTAATTAAATTAGATATATTTTTCATATCCGTGATTGCAACATTCATGCCACGATGAATTAAGAATGTATGATACGTACACATGCCCAATTACCCAACAAACACTGTCACGCTCATCTAAATGGGCCTGAAGCATTGTCTGGGCCAAATTTTCCTCGTTTAATTAACTTCTACGATGATGGGGAAGCATGCCTCGACCATTTCCCAAATTAATGGCCAGGGTTCTAGTAATTGCCCCCCGCTTCACCCACCTCCTGAGTGAAAATGGAGTTTGGATATTGGAAGATATGTAGGCAAAACAAGTGAGCTACGAATTTTTTTGTTTTTTGATAAGAAGAAGAATTAAAATAGATTTTGATGGTTTGGATAATGGAGGATATGTATACAAGAGTGAGTTTCAGTGTGTGAGGAAGTGAAGTGTGTAGTGCAAGATAAAAGATAATAAAAGCACGTCTCTCAAATTGCATGTGCACGGCTTTCACCAATTCATCTTCTTTTGAGTTAAAAACATAATTATCCTTTTCTTCCCTCATCCATATTGCTCAACATATAATGTTATATAAATTCTCATAATAAAATTGGAAATATATTTTGACATATACATGCCTGCAATATGCGTGCCACAATGAATTAACCATGTCTAATAAATATATGTCAATTTCCCAGCAAACGCTGTTGCGTTCCCTTGAATGGGCTCAAATCTTTCCTCGAACATTTCCCCAAGTTTAGGAGATTTTTTTGATCATTTCCCTTGGCTCCACCTACTTGCCGTGTAAAATTGAGTTTTGATATAGGAGGATATGTAAGCAAGAAAAGTGAGTTACGATTTTTTTTGTTTTCCGATAAGAAGAAGAATTAAAATGGATTTTGATGGTTTGAATAATGGAGGATATGTATGAAAGATGAGTTATTTGAGTGTGTGAGGAAGTAAAGTTAGTAGGGGTCAATTCATAGGGGAAAAGATCATTCAATCTTTCAAAACATGGCAGAACCAATTCTAAATTATGGCTAAGAGTCGCGAGCAATAGTTGGGCTCATGAATTTTGGAAACCCACTTCCCCACACGCACTACTAGACACCTTTGTATGCACAAGTTGAGTTTTCCAACTCACATTTATCCTTCATTGTGCCATTCCAGTACAATGGAGAGGCTTTTGTCGGGTTTCTCCTTGGTTGATGGTTGGGACTTCGATCATTTCCACCATTGGAAGCACTGGTAAAGCCTTGAATTCAATATTTTTGTGTTTGAAATGAAGAAGAAAAAGAAATCAGGGGTTTTGATGGTCCATTTAAGGGTGATCAAGGGAAAATTGAGGTGGGCGGTGGAATGGTACAACTCTCCAGTGGCTGAGTTATAATCTAGTGCTACATAAAATATAATCAGAGCATAGCTCTTAAATTGCACTTGCACATTCACCAATTTATCCTCTTTTGAATTATAATTATCTTTTTTCCCCTCGTCCGTATTGCTCAACATATAATAATACATAGAATCTTGTAATAAAATTAAGGATATTTTTTAAAAATATCTGTGCATGCAATATTCATGCCACAGTGAATTAAGCACGTATAATAAATATACGTCCCCAATTACCCAACAAACACGGGCGCGCTCCATTGAATGAGCACGAAGCATTGTCTGGGCCACTTTTTCCTCATTTAGTTAACTTTCGCGATGGAGGGGAAGCATGCCTAAGCCATTTCCCCAAGTATTAGCAAGGGTTCTCGTCACCGCCACCAGCTCCACCCACTTGTGGAGTGAAAATGGAGTTACGATATTGGAGGATATGTAAGAAAGAAAATAGAGTTACGATTGTTTTTTGTTTTTCGTTATGAAGAAGAATTAAAATGGAGTTTCATGGTTTGTATAATGGAGTATATATATGCAAGAAGAGTGAGTTTGAGTGTATGAGGAAGTGAAGTGAATTGGGATCAATTTATAGGTGAAAAGATCATTCAATCTTTCAAAACATGGCAGAACCATGTCTAAATTACGTCTAAGAGCCGCGAGCCGTATTTGGGCTCACGGATTTTGGCAACCCACTTCCCCACACGCATTGTGAGACGCCTTTGTAAGGACATATGGAGTTTTCCATCCCACCATTGTCCTTGATTGTGCCATTCCGAGACAATGGAGAGGAATTTGTTGGGTTTCTCCTCGGTTGACTGTTGGGTTTCCCACCATCTCTTCCATTAGAAGAGCTGGTAAACTCACAAATTTCTACATTTTTGTGTTTGAAATGAACAAGAAAAAATAAATCTAGGGTTTTGATGGACCCTGTAGTGGTGATCAAGGTCAAATTGAGTGCGAGCGGTGGAATGGTACGACTTTCCAATGACAGAGTTATAATTTAGTGCAACAAGTGAAATAATAAAAACACGGCTGTTAATTGAACGTGGACACACACGCTTTCACCAATTCAATTTATTTTGAGTTAAAATACATAATAATCATTTTTCCCCACGTCCATATTGCTGAACATATAAAAATACATAAAATCAAGTATTAGAATTGGAAATATTTTTTGACATACCAGTTCGTGGAGTATACGTGCCATAGTGAATAAAATGCATTTAAATAACTGCATATTTTCACTATACTAAATCCACATATTCTTTTTTTATAATGATATTTCACTTAATTCATGGTTATTTATATCCAACTCGATTGCTCAATAGTGGAAAAGCCAATATTGTAAAAAGAGGAATGAATTGTTCATTAAACTGATAATTATGATCGGTTTATTTTATTTTTATGTTTTTATCCACGTAAAGTAAATATAATAAAAAAATTTAAATAGAAAATGAGTGGATCAAATTGTGTGAAAGACATAATAAATAATATAACTACAAACATTATTTGGTTTAGGGAAGAAACTAAAAATAATAAACAGAACATACTTTTATTACACAATTATATATTTTGTATATCATGGATTTTGGTGACCTACTTCCGCCACATGAGCTACCGGACGCCTTTGTACGGACAAGTGGAATTTTTTGTCCCGCCTTTGCCCTTCATTGTGCAATTCCGAGACGACGGAAAGGCTTTTGTCGAGTTTTTCCTCGGTTGGCAGCTGGGTCTCTAGCCATCTCCGCAATTTGAAGAATTGGTAAACCCACAAATTTCTATATTTTGTGTTTCAGCATAAGAAAATAGAAAAATGGGTTTTTATGGACCTCCAAGGCGTGATCTGGGGAAAATTGAGGGTGGCGGTGGAATTGTACAACTTTTTCAGTGATGGAGTTATAATCTAGTGCAACATAAAAGATAATTAAGGTATCCATTACCGAATCTTAAATTGCGGGTGCACACTGACACACAATATCACCAATTAATTTTATATTTCAGTTGAAATAAATAATTATCCTTTTCCCCTCTTTCATATTGCTCAACATATAATAATACCTAAAATCTAGAAATAAAATTGGATTTAGATTATTACATATCCGTTTGTGTTGTATACATGGCATAATGAATGAAGCACGTCCAAATGTAAGGGCTTATTTGCACTGCACGATATTCACATATAATTTATTATAATAATATTTCAATTAATTTATGTTGATTTCCATTTAACTCGATTTCTCAATAGAGGAAAAAAGGTACATGAAGAAGAGGGAAAATGTTCATTAAACTATTATTATATTGAGCACTTTATTTTTTCTCCATTTATGCACTTAAAATGATATAAATAATTTTAAAATAGAAAATGAGTATAGTCAATTGGGTGAATGAAATAAAAAATAATAAAAGCATACACTTTCTTTATTTTAGGGAGGAAACTAAAAGTAATAAACACAAAACATATATATATATATACACACACTATTTATTTTATATAGGGCGAACGACTTCAAAGGCCCTCTAACTCTTTCTACCGTTCACCTTTGGCCTCCCATTTATTTTTTGATTACTTTTGCCCCATGAACTAAAACAAGTGCTGAATCGTAGCCCATCTGTTCCATCATATCGTCAAGTTCAGTCAAATATGTTCAATTTAGGGGTAAATTGGTAATCTCACATTGGAGAACGACTTCAGGGACCCTTGGACTCTTCCCATCGTTCACCTTTGGTTCCCCATTTATTTTTTTAATACTTTTGCCCCCTGAACTAACAAAAGTACTGAATGGTAGCCCTTCCGTCCGGTCAAAGCATCAAGTTCAGTTAAAAAGTCAATTGTACGGGCAAAACAGCAATTTCCATTTCTCTTTTGTGTTTTTCAATTTCAATTTTTTATTTTTCTTTATTTTCCCTTTTCTTTTATTTTTCCCTTTATATTTTCCCATTTTCTTTTTCCGACACCGTTGTCCCATTTTCATTTTTTCTTATGGTTCCCTGATATTTCCATATTATGCGATGATTTTGGAATCTCTTGTACTCGTTTTGGTAGGCTTTTATGCTTTGGATACTCTATTTTACCTTGAAATTCTATTATAAGAGTTAAGAGCAACTTTATCACTTTTGTCACTTGTAACAAGGATTCCGTGAGACTAGGTAATTGTTGAAGATTTGAAGACCTTGAAGACTCTATTTTTAAGAAAATGAAGACTTTGAAGACCCGAAGAAAGGAATAGGAGACAACTACACTAAGACCAAAGAGAAGAAGTCATGTGAGGCCAGAGTACTCTGGCC
>JAULKM010124771.1:0-20340 GCA_032355605.1 Rubia tinctorum | reverse complement strand
TGACCTGTTAATAAGTTTATAGACAAATCACGGTAATGTAGTTTAAAAATACTTTCATTTTTTACTTTAAAAATTGTATTTTATAAATTAAAATATGCTTTAAGATTTGTTTAAATGTGAAAATATAAGTACTATATGAAATGTAAAATATTTAACTTTAAAATACTTTATTTAAATTTAAAAGTTCACTATTTATTTTAATAAATGCAGTATATAATTAAAAAAAAATATTCATAACTTAAAGATAGACCACATATTATAGGACCTACTCTTATTTCTTTGTTCCCTAATCTATCCAAATCTAGTATTACTTTAATTTTTATAATTTCTATTTGTAATACATAAGACATCCATATTATTGACAAAGTCTTGTGCGAGACCATGTCACATCGAGATCAAAGATTAATGTGTAATATTATGAAGTTTAATTAGAAATGGAGTTCAAAATATAATTTACGAAAGTTTGAGAGAGGAATGAGGGATTTGAGTGCAAATTTCACCTTCTGGGGATGCTGAGAATAAATAATTGGCGAATTAATAATTCCGGGTCATAAGAATCTCGCAGGTCAAGAACCTGGGTCAGAGAAATTCGGGAATCAATTTTCTTCTTCATTTCCGCGCATTGCGCAGGTTTTTACTGCCAGACTTGATGTTTCATTTTTAGTACTTGATGTTTTAATCAAATCTTATGATGTTTTTTCATAAGCCTTTTTCCCACTAAAATCATGTGTTTTAAAGTTAAATTTTGATCATTTATTGTAAATCTCGTGATTTCATATTAATTTTTTGACACTTTATACATGTCTACACTAGTTAGTCATATTCTATTATCTTTAATTTTTAATTTATATTTTTATTCTGATTAATGTGTTAGTTTTTTTGGCACGTTCTTTTAAAATATTAATTATTTATATTTGTGTCACATTTTGATATGACACGTGATGTTTTTAAATTGATGTAAGTATATTGATTTGATATTTATCTATTCCAATTTGATGTGTATTCTTGTGTTTTGATTTGATATTTATCTTTTCTAATTTGATGTGCTATTTAGTGTTTTTATTTGATGTTTAATTGTTATAATTTGATGTGTATTTTTAGTATTATTATATGATGTTTAACTATTTTAATGTCATAGTATTTTTAATATTTTCATTTTATTTATAACAGTTTTATTTTTATGATTATTTTTATTTTTATGATTATCTTTATTCATTTATTCTCTGTTGGACTTTTTAGCATTTTTAATGATTATATATATATATATATTTTAATTTGATGTTTTATACCATATTTATGATTTTTAATTATTTTTACTTGATATTAGATTTTTTAGTTGTTTTGTATGATTTGCAATAAATTTTTAATATTTAATGTTTAATTATTTTGATTTGATGTAGGTTTTTAAAACAGTTTTCTATGATTTTCAATTATTTATTTGATGTTTTATGTTTTCTATGTTGATCTGTTTTAGCATTTTGTATGACTTTCAAATTCTTTAGTTTAGTGTTTAATTTCTTTGATTTTGTGTTTGATTTCCTAAATTATTATTTTTGTATTTTTAATTAATTTAATTTGATGCTTAGTTATTTATATTTGAGGACTAAGTATTTTAGTATGATTATTATTTTTTTATTTGATAATTTATTATTTTGATTTGATGTTGGATATTTTAGTATTTTTATATGGTTTTAAATTTGTTTACTTTGATGTTTTATATTTTATGATTTTTGTAATTTGTTCAAAAGTGAAGTTGGATTTTACCCTACCCGTCGTGCTGATTCCTTTTTTTCTTATGATTTCTCCCGATCTTTTACGACCTCTACATCTAACCCAGATGACCCAACCTTCACCCATGGACAAGTCTTGTTACAGTCATAATTTTGTATGTTTGAAAAATTCAATGGGCTTTGTAATTCGGTTTTCCTCACTCAACCAACTATGAAGCAATTTGGAAAATTTAACTTAAAAACCCCAACTTCAAGACCTTCGCCTTTGTTGTTACTTCTCCGTGTTCATCGATCTCTCTCCCATCTGCAATGGCCAGCGGTTATGGTTCCTTGGGGGCGTGATGCCAATTGAAGTTGTGAATTCTGGATATCGACAAACGGAGAAGCACCGAAGAAGGAAGAAGACGCGATGAAGACATGGAAGGACGAAGCCAAGATTCACAGAAGCTCGAAAACCGCCGATGATGGTGGATCCGGAGGTTGAGCGAAGAAAGGAGAGGGAGAAGTGTGTTTGTTACAGTTATTTGCAAATTGGTCCATGGATTTCATAAATATTTTTAGAAGTAATCCTGAATAATAATAATTACATTATGACCCCCGAAAAGTTGAAACTCTGATTTAAAATTTTCAGTATTTATCATTAGTTCTTGGTCTCATTATGAGACTGTCTCGCAAAAAACGGACTCTACTTTAAAAATAATGATAAAACAGTTGACAACTCTAATTTGCAAGTCGCCACCAGCTAACTAAAAAAATTCCAAGAGCTGACCATTTTAAAAATGTTTTTGCCCGATGTGATCATCCAAATTTAGAACTTCAAATCTTGTTTCTCTTTCTTTTATTTATTTTAATCTTTTACATTGGAACATCATGGATTGAATGGCGGAGGTGGGTTCAATGAAAACGGCTATGAAACAATTGGTGCTTCGTTGTACACGTTAGGACCATCTTTGATTGCGGAATTTCTTATTGCGTCTCATTTTTCTTTATCTGAGTCTATATCTTGAAAAATGATTTTTTCATAAGTTATGGAAAAACTAATATTTATTGCAACTAAAACCTTTTACCTTTTTATAATTTCAATTCAGCTCCGTCTTTCTATATGCCTATGGAAAGACGGGTTTTTCCAAAACTTTCCACATATTCTTCTCGATCGATTAATTTATACAAAATCGAACCGAGCCAAAAGGATATTAACTTAGTTTAATTAAATTGAATGGATATACCTTCCGTCCCACCATTAATTGCTTAATTTGACTTTTGAAAGTCAACTACATCAATTTTTAACTATTAATATCTTTATTTATGTGTGTAATTTTTAAAGAAAAATCATAATATAAAAATACATGTTATGATGAACCCAATGACATATAACATAATAGTCTTATATATAATAATAGAATTTAATGGTCAAAGTTGGGTTAATTTGATTTTCAAAAGTCAAATCAAACAATTAATGGTGGGACGGAGAGAATAGTATAGAAGTGAATTACGAATAAGAATTCTCATTAATGTAAAAATAGCCATTAACGGTTTCATTGCACGGCAGTTGAAAGATTTTTAACGTGAAATTACCGTTCTATCATATTTCCGATATCAGAACTTATTATCGGATCCCAACTCTAGCAAGTAACGATTTTGACACATTAAAATGAGAGACTAGTTAAATATTCGCCGCATAAGAATTGATGTTCAATAACGTTGGCTTGATCACCGCCGTTGTCTTGGATTATCAACGGTGCCATGTAATGACCGCCGTATATTTGTATTTGTTCCAAGATCAGAATAGGGTTGATCCGGTAGTAAGATAATGAGGTGATTAATTACAATCTTAGAAAGTATGGCGGTTTTGTCAAATTCGATTGGCGAGTTGCTTGACTCCACCATCAGAAGGAATTTCGATATTGGAACCTATATCAAAACCATTTCTAAATGTATAATAATTACTCCCCCTACACCGTTTAGCTTTCAAAACCATGACCCGTGAAGGAACTCACATTTAGTCATTATTTAAGAGACTAGGGAGGGTTCCCACATTGGAACGTTGTTCGTCGTTACGGAGGTTGAAACGCCTTCTTACATTTAAGTGTCATATAGTGTTGCCCTTGGCGCCAATACCTTTGTATATGTTTTGGCAAATATACTTCCGAACTCGCAAAGGGTCCGCACATTGCTTCCAAGGTATTGATTTGTGTAATGTGCTATGGAAGTTTGTTTTGGGTGTTGCTCAATCAATATATTTTTTGGACACACATTTATATATTGGTCCATGTTATGTGTTTATAACATTCATAATTGAACATGTGTTGAACACATGTCATGTTATATGTAGGGTCTATAAGATTAGTGGACAGTGTTAGCATTATTTCATCCAACCTAAGAATCTCGTATGAGTATGTTCAACTGGTTGAATATTATATCGATGTGACTTCTAACCATGCAAAGATGAAAGAATCTCATTCATTCATTTTTCGTGTAAAGATTGCAAAAACCCTGTTAATTTGGGGATACATTGTTTGCGTGAACATATGATATTCGGGGATTTTGAGGGATCATATACGAGGTATATTTGGCATGGTTAGCGTGGGAATGTAAGTGATGATGTTGGGGTTTACCAGGTTGGGGATTCTATGGATTACAATGAACGGTTGGATGATTTAGCCGAGGATGTAGCTAGGGAATTTGTGGGTAGATCGGAGGTCCTACCAGTCATGTACAATGAAAAGGAAACACCTTTATATGAGGGATCTAAATATGATGTATTCAGTGCGGAACTTAGTATGATGAATTTCAAATCCAAATATGGCCACAGTGACAAGGGAATACCAGAAGCATTGCAGTTGATAAAAAAAATTCCCAATCGGTAATCTCCTGCCTGGCCGTGTTTATGCTGCTAAGAAGATATTCCATCCCACGTGAATGGGGTTGGAAAAGCTTCATGCTTGCATTAATGATTTTGTGATTTACAGAGGGGAGGGGATAACGATATAGATCATTGCAGAGTATGTAATGAGCCACAATACTAGTAAAAGAGTGGAAATGCTGATGTGGGCAGTGACGTTGTCCAAAACATGATCAATTAAACACCGACCAAGGTTCTATGCTACCGCACAGTAATTCCTAGGTTGAAACGGTTGTATGAAAACAAGAATGATGCAAAGCATATAAAGTGGCATGGTGACGGATTGAAACCCAACAACTATATGATTCGATACACCTCTGACACTGATTAGTGGGAGAAGATATATGATATGCAATGAACTACAAAACTTACATCTAGGGCTATCTACCGACTGTATGAACCCCTTCAAAAAATTGAGTAGTACTCAAAGTTTGAGGCCCGTCAAGGTTGTTATTTACAATTCACCCTCTTGGTTAACGATGAAGCGTAAGTGTGATTTCATGTCATTTATTTCCTAGACAACTCGGTAACGACATCGATGTATATATTGCACCATTAGTTGATTATTTGTGGAAGCTTTGGTGCAAAGAGAAAGAGACATGCGATGGTTTACTTGGAGGTAGTTTCGAGATGAAAACAATTTTGTTCGGCACCATTAACAATTTTCCAGCGTATGGGAATTTATCAGGGTATGCAATTTTACTCAGTTGAAGCACGACGGGAAAAGTGTATATCTTGGTCACTGGAAGTTCTTATCGGTAAAGTACCCCTAGAGAAAAGAAAAGAAGTGGTTTAGTGGGGGAGATTGAGCAAAGATTTCCTCTGTAGCTAATTACATGAGAGGCGATCTATACACAAGTCAAATGTCTTGATAATGGCTTTGGTAAGAACATGAAGAAAATTCCCATTGGAGGAAGTTGGAAAAAATGTTCCATTTTCTTTCAACTACCATACTGAAAATATCTGGAAGTGAAACACTACCTCAATGTGATACATATCGAGAAGAATGCTTATGACAGCTTGATTGGGACGTTGCTTAATACACCTGGGAAAACAAAGGACGCTTTGAAGTCACATATTAGCATGGAGAAAATGAGAGTCATGCATGATCTAGCACCGGTTGTACATGGTGGGAAACCTTTCCTACCACCGGCATGCTACACAATGTCAACTGATGAGAAGTAACACTTACGTGTATCCTTGAAGGGTGTTAAAGTCCCCTTCACATATTTATCTAACATAAAGAAATGTGTCTCCATTGAACTGTTGAAATTGGCGGGTCTAAAATCACACAATTTTCATAGCTTAATGCAGGAGTTAAATGAGATTTCCATTCAAGGGACACTCTCTATGTATGTTACAGTCTCCATAAGCCGATTGTGCATTTTAAAGTCTATTTTCCATAAGAGCATAGACTGTGCAAGATCGCATCAACTTCAATTGATAGATGTGGAGGGGTTGTGTCGAAAAGAGATGTACTTCCACCCATCATGTTTCCACATAATGGCGCACTTAATTATTCATCTAGTTTAAAAATAAAATTATATGGATTGTTTTTTATTTTGTGGATGTATCCTTTTGAGAGATACATGAAAATATTCATGTGTTTTCTTAACATGGACCAGATGCTAGAATAGTTTAACGCTACGTGGTGGAAGAGGCTATTGAATTTTGTACAAGCTGTTTGAATGATGTTAAAATCAATAGGCATGTAGGAAGGACAGAGGAACAAGGCTTACAAAATGACCATTTAGTTAGTCCTTCAGTGGCCTCCCTGAATATTGTGTCCTCATGCGTTCTCCATAACCATGATGAAGTCCGGCCCTATGTGGAGCTCTACATGGATGAGATTAGGTCATTATATAGCACATTCAATGACATGCAAGTCCACGAACACCACACGAGGGGATTATCGTCTTGGTTAAGGGTACTTTGTTTAGGCTGGGGACTATATCAAAATCTTGAAATAAAAATCTTGACGACCATTAACCGCTGTCACCTCCTACGGTGGTTTTGAAATTCACCAATATACTTGGGGGACAAGACATCATGATGCTAAAAGAGTATCTCAGAGCAGCGGAGTGTTATCGATATATCAAGCGCTACATGTTCTGAATAGAAATGACCCTGGTGGTGGATATGCCCGAACGAGTTATTTTAGTACAATTACAAACATATGAGAGTTTAATTATATGACATTGAAAGTTTTTATTTTCAAGTATGATTGGGACCACACTGGTACTAGGTTATAATCCCCCTAGGCCTTATGTTGGAGCACCGTATAAGACAGGTATTTCGCGTAGATTCATTTCTACAGGCTTCTCAGGCACATTGGGTTTTTTATATAAAGGATCCTACTAACAGTAACTAGGAGATTTTTGAAAAGGGAAAGAAAACATTCGTGGATGATGAATCCACGAAAAGTTGCATTGTGGGGAACGAAGATGCCTCACTTCAATAATTTGGTAATGATTTTTGAATGGACGGGGACAATGGAAATTTGAAGATAATTTATAACAAGAAATAACCATGAGAAAGGAATTTGGTTGGATTCTCATAGAAATACTATGAAGAGGAAGTTGAAAAGAAAGAACAAGAAGGGGCATCCACGAACAACGTAGTTCGTAAATCATGGTTTATGGTTCTCGCCTACTTGTAACATTATATATATAATCTATTTTTTATCCTAAAACAATTAAAACCCCAATCAAAATAGACATTCCATCATAGTATAATATTTCTGAGGATGATTCCAATGTCGCAACACTTTTTTGGACGTGGGAGCGGTAAAGTTCTGAGTTTGAAACTCCTTACCAAAATGTGTTTGGTTCTGCAACCCATGCAGCATTCACAGAGTTAGAAAATTTTAAAAATTGATTTTCTTTTCAACACAGGCAGTAGATTCCGATAAAGGTGAAAAAACTCAAAGTGAAAAGATAATTTGACCCCACAACAATCCGATAACAATTCCAAAATCAGAACATATATCGATTCTCTTCAATTATTGTTGCAAATTGTTGTTGCTGCACATAGAGTCAAATAAATTATTGAGAGCCGGTAACCGACCACGGGATTCGAACTGTCCATTAAAAATTTGTGTTTCGAGATAGAACTCGAATCCATAAATAGTGTTAAGTTCATTCCAGCTCATAAGATTCTATATCATCTTATGTCATTCAAGTCTCTCTAATTACCAGTACGTCTCAAATTTGTAACCGCTGACTGAGCCAGGCGTATGAAATTGGAAGGACCTTTTTTTAAAAAGAAGTTATGTGTGAACAAGACTTTTAAGAGACTAGGGTACCTCCACAATTCTAAAAATATCTCCCCTTCATCCACATATCTCACACATGCAAATTCTCCTACACAAATTTGTAAAATTACTTCAATCACATTCCAACTCAAGGTAAGTTTAATTACCAACGTCTAAATCTCTGTCAAATTGAAATTTATTTATGATCAAGTGTTTCATCTTGTAACCATGCCACCATAGCATTTTTGTTTGTTTACAGTAATGGCAGCATTCAAAGTCCCTAGCATTGCATTTTTTAAGACTTAGCAACCGACAAGGGACGCGCAAGAGTTGAATATTCCCCCAGTGTTCACCGAGATATTACCCAATGCTTCTCGGGGCTAAAAGTGGCCGGTAGCAGATGACGGAGTTTGTAGGCATATTATTTTCAAAGTTTGCTCGACCAGTGAAAATCTGGCTACATTCACAACTACCCGATGACCCTTGTTTGTGAAACCAAATCAAACATAATAACGTTATCTACTTTATGTACGAACACATTCCAAGTTCGTATTAGAAATAATGTAAATGGTACTCCTTACATGCAACAATTTGGAACATTACAGGGACCTACTTTTGAATACAATTCCTAAGTTTACATGCCTTAATAAATGAATTTTTTGTTTACGTTTTCCAAATTGGATCTTCATTTTACTACGCTTTGTCATTTAAAATTTATAATCATAAAACTAGCATAGTACCTCCCTACCGAAATCAAGTGAATGATAAATCATGTTTACCAACAAATATGTAAGCATAATTAATTAACTATCATATCCTTATTTACTTTCCATCTTTCCTTCCGATATAGAAAGTTAATTCAAATTATAAAAAATAAATGTCATGATAAAGCATAGAGTATTTCGAATTACTAACCGATCTCCCATCATTCATATTTCTTCTGATGTTTGTTCCAATATCGGATTAAGTACCGTACACGGACACACATGTTACAAGGTTGTTGGACCTCCTCATATTAGTTCATATCCCGCTAGAATATACAAAGTTCAAAAGCCCGTGAAAAACACACACCACTCAACTGAAACCATCTCTTTCTCCCAAATCTCTTCTTATTATCTTACTCCCCCACTACTCATTATCCTCACAAACCCTAGTAAGTATCGACATAGTATACATAGTTCTTAATTTGCTACTTTCAGTGATGTCGTATATGGTGGTGGGTTTTTCAACATTGCAATGTAGGTTTTCAAGTATGATACAATTTCTTCTGCATTATACATCTACACTTACAAAATCATTTCCTAGGTACACAACTCTTATAGAACAAAGCCAGATAGGTAATTTTCTACATTAGGTTGCCTTGTATAGTCCAAACATAAAAAAATTATTTATGTTTGAGGGAGATATGATGGAGAATGTTAGAAGCTATGACTTAATTATATGCCATGACTTGTTATTTCTAATTAAGTAATATTTTTGTTGTTAGGAGTGTGTGTAATGTGGTTAGGTTTTAGAAGTTCATTCTTTTTTTAGTATTTTGGGAGTACTATGAGTGTTAGTACGCTACTGTATAAGTTTAACTCTTTTTCCCATCATCAGTGTATGAAGTTGACATGTCATGGAAAGGTAATATCCAGGAGCGGTGTGAATAGTCTACTTGAATGGCCAGTGATGCTACAAAAGGTGTAGATATATTATGTACGAGACCAAGAACGAGAATATGCATGACTAAAAGAACACACTTTTGATGTAATGCGAGGTACCCAGTAAAGTACTTTTGTCATACTTTTGTTCAACACTGTATACAAATGTGTAACCTGCCTAACATTGAATTCCTAAAGATGATAGAAACCTTTCCAAATATATGAACCAATGATGGTTGGTGGAGGCTATGAAAAATTGATACACGGGAGATTTCTACAAAAATTGCGAGTACAAGTGAAAAAATAAATCATTATTTCATAGACCATTGACGGAAAATTTTCAAGCCACTTTGTGTTGTATAAAGATTATCCAATAGAACTTCTACTATAAATGTGCTTGTTTTATCATATGTGTCACCTTTACATTATTTGGTTGGCGGATGATAACATTAAACTGTATCTAGTGAGAATACATTTGTTTTCTCTAAAATATATTGATCATTGGTATGCATTTCTCATTATCTAAACAAACCATTGACAGTATGTCATCCCTTTGGTTTTAGAACTATCCGCTGATGATACAACATCATACACAACCGAGTAATTGAAGATAACAAAAGGCAATTAGTCCCCTTACATTGTTCAAGGACTCTCTAACCAGGTATGTGACATTATATGTATCTCGAAGACCCACACTAGGTCTAATCAATTTTTATTATGGTTTGGGGGAATTTGTAGGTATCCAAATCAAAGGTGGACATCGAACTAGCTATCATACAATTTGTGTATTCTTGTATAAAACTAATTATTTGTATTTAGCATTCAATAAATTAATGAAGTGTATTTATGGAAACAATACATTGACCTTGGCCCATAATTTTTGACAAAAAATCCAAGGTCGGACGCCAACATTTTCGATGACACTTTCATAATCGGAACTAAATTATAAAATGCCCTATTAGAAAGCATAAAATATTTCGAATCAAAACGCCAAACAAGAACTGGATCAAATCAAAATAACCTAGGAAACTGCAAACATACCCGAATCAGTTTCCAACTTCGCAACTTCGCAACATCTAGACATATGTACTTGATCCTGATTTACGTTATGGTATCAAAAATATTTGTAATTGGTCATCGTTCGTATCAAGATATTGCTTCCGATATCTATTCACACTTAAATTTATAATTTGGATATTTTTTTAAGGATGAAAATAATTTGAAGGAATAAGAATGCAATTATCAAATTGTGTTGGATCAGAGCATTTCCAATAGGTACAAGGGCTTGTAGTTTGACTTGCCATATCATCTTTTCAAACTAATGATGTGGCAAGTTACACACATTCACAATGGATATTCATGTGTTGTTTGATAGGTCCCACATACTTTTATAATATTTATCTTTATTTTAATTAAATATAAATATTAAATAAGTACTAATAATAATTAATAAGTTAAGAATTATTGTTATACTTTAAACTAATTTATTTATAATAAAAATGTATACTATAAAAAATAATTTTGAATTTAGACGAGACAATTTTTTATAATTTTTAATAGCATGCTTTTCTATAATTTTTATTTTAAAAATATATTTTATTGATTGATTTATAATTCTATTCAGGCTCGAGAAATCAAATAATTGTATTATTAATTATTTATTATAAAAAATAACTTTAATATATCATCATTATAATTATTATATTTTCAATAGATATGTTATTGTTAATATTACACTTGATTATGAAATTGCACTATACGATCTAGCCAAATTGCATTTGGAATACACTTTTCGGAATTGAAACATTAAATGCATCCGACATTAAGCATGTACTTCCCACAAGTTACAACAGTTTGTAAGCTGATAATGTGTATCCTGCAACAATGGTGAGCAGGGTAATTTATGGAATTTTGCAAGAATGTCCAACACCGCCGTTGGAGATGCTCTTAAAAGCCTTATCTCTCTTCTCCATTTTTTCTCGCATGTTCTTCTTCTATGTCGATGCACTCCATTTTATTCAGTTTATTCACCCTTGACCGTAAGGTTAGCTCTATTTTGTGTTATTCGGTCGCGCCATTTATCCTCCAATTTTGTTTACTTGTTTTTTTCCCGATTTTGTGAAACTAATTTTTTTAATCTTCTCGATTATATATATGAAATCGATTGATTTCAAAAGAGATGATGTTTTTTGGTTTCGAAATGTTTTATTGTGACTTGGTTGTGTTTGATCAGAATTATTGATGTATATTATGAATTTGTTGTTGTTGAAGATGAAATAGAGAGTCTTTTCACTTTTTATGCAGATTTCCTACAACATTAGCTTCACTGTATGGCATTTTTTGTGTGGTGGTGATGTATAGTACATTTTAGTTGATGTTTATACCTATATATATATATATATCAATTTTGTTGATGTTTATGCAATTTTAGTTGATGTTTACATGTTTTTTGTCATGGTTTATTTTGTTGATGTTTCAGTGTTAGTGACAATCAACTGATAATGATGAGATCATTTCAAGTTTTCATCATTAATTTTCTAAAGTTGAGTCAAACTGATGTTGGATGGAGTTCAAAGGATGGGAAATGTTATGCATATGAGGATTGGATTGTTTGATATTATTGTAGTTCGAAATATCTGTGTTGTAGTGTTTGTTATAGTTTTGTAATAAATGATATTATGTTGATGTTGATGTTAATTTATTTATTTATTAGTTAGAGAGTTACATGTATTCTGATAAATTTTTAATGTTACATCTGCAAAATCCGTTTGTAAAATATACAATGTTGAATATTTTTTTCATTTCAACATAAAAGATATGCAAGCTTATGTTTTCATGTTGATGTTTTATGAGTTTCGATTTGATGTTTATATGTATTCAGTTAAGCGTCTTTCTTCACCTAGAGAGGAATTAAAGAAGAAAGGAGCGAGAGTGCTCATTATGTTTATAAACTTTTTTTTAGAAATGTCCCTATAATTTTGTGAACTTTTGAAAAAAGAAAGTCTAAAAATAAAATAATTACAAAAAGTACTAAATAGATTCATCACCTTGTTTTATTTATGTTTTAATCTCTTATCTAACCATTAGTCGACTAACAAGAGATTTCTCAACTTCCATTAATGTGAGATTTAATATATTTGCATCTATTAATTCCTATCTATATCAGAACTTTAATGGAAAAAATAATATAAGTAATTAATTTAAATATTATTAGATTAAAATTTAATTACAATAAACTAATTGAAATCAACTAAAATATAAATTTAAAAAAACATGAACTTCTCTCCACGATGTCATTCCTAAATCCATCACATGATGTATAACATGTATGTTAGCTGACCAAATTATATTTTGTTATTTTTGTTTAGTTCAGTTTCGAAATATTTCAACCAAACTTAAAATCTCACTGACCCCACATGCTCAACAGTCAATGACTCAATTTTTTACGCACATGCAAATACGCCTGATATCGTGCTAGTTGCTACATATTAATGACGACGATTTCATACCATGTTACGATGCCACTAATAGTAATTGAGAACAATTACAGTGCATATGTTCACTGTTAGATAAAATTACGTTTTTCATTTTGCACCATATTTTAAAAATATTTTCAGATTATTGAGAAATGCACTCAATTGTTCTTTATCAAATATAATTTTTTAAATTAATTTAACGGACCCATCACAGTTACTAAGATTTAAAAAAAATATATAGTTTAACAACTTCTGAGGTTAAATTATTATTATTTTCTTCAATTTTCTCTTTTCCGGTTTTTTCTTCAGTGCCTCCTCCACCATATTTCGAACACCACCAATCCAATTATACACACTGTCTCTTCTATCGTTCTTACTTTCCATATTTCCTGCTTCCCAATAGCGATATTATCATCATTAGAAAGGTCAGCTTAATGTTGATTTACTTAAACCGGCTAATAGTACGTGGGAATAAATTGAGAACATTTCTTAATAATGTGGGGACACTTTGGAAACAATTTGCAAATAAAATAAAATTGAAACCTGTAATTTCACCAAAAAATCGGGTACTAAATTTGTCATTTTCTCAATAGTAATATATTGGATCAATAATAAAGATTTTCAATTTACACTACAAGAAAAATGACTTATTATTTCGCCCCCTTTACCTCAAATTTTTTATTTAGGTCAAATAATCAAAGTAAAAAGTTCTTTTATCCCGTTTGTTTTTATTTTCGATGTAAATAATATTTTTTACCTCGGTTAAAAAATAATCGAGGTAAATAATATGTTTTTTTATCTTGGTTAGTGTATGATACGATGTCAAAAATATCATTTATTATATTTTTCTTAAGTTTAGTATTTTAGTAGGTCAACACTATACTCATTTTTCCACTGAGTTTTTTTAAATGAGGTAGTGTGATCATTTTAATTTATTTTTATTATTAATGAAGCCATAAACTCGACCACGTTGGCATAGAAGAGTTTTGGTTATATTCTAATTTAGGGTTTAAAATATTCAATTTTGATTTGATTGTAATTAGATTTGTTAAGTTTAGATAATTTAGATTCACTCAAGAATTCATTCAATATTTGGATTGATTTATTTGGATGAATATGATCCTCATTTAGAATTAAAATAGGTATTGTGTTTAGATATGGTTTTAGCTTCTTAAAACTGTCATAATTCTTTTCAAATTCTATTTCCGAGTGGCCGAATTATACCCTATAAATAGGGGAGGTCATCCATGAAATTATACACATTATTATCAATAAAAAATTCAGACTTTCGAGTTTATACTCATTGCTTGCAAACATTTTTCATTGTTGCTTAATTTTGCGGGTTAATTAAGTATCAATACTCTTTGTGAACTAATCCTGCGGGCTAGTTAGTGAATGAAAACCCTTTATTTGTGAGTTAATCCCGCAGGCTAGTTAACGAGTAAATGTTTTAGTCGAACATCAATCCCGAGGGCTAGTTGGTGATCAGTTCGTGCGATCTAGTGAGGGTTTGCAGGTCCCTTCGTTCAAAGATTTTAATTTCGCAATCCAGAGTTCTCGTAAGGAGATTCATATTAGTATATTAACCAAAGTAAAATGGTGGAGAAATGAAGTAAATAATCCTAGCGAATAGCGTGCAATGTCGCATATGTTGTTTAAAAGGCCTGTAGAAATCGCATTATAAGTTTTTTTCACTATGTAATGCGATGGAGGACCGACGTTGCAGTTATGTAAATGATAGATCTTTTAGAGTTTAAAGTTGAAAAGGATTGATTTTGAAAAAAAGACTTTATTAATTAAATATTAAAAAAAGAGTTTTGTTATGTTGCGATTGAAAATGGTTGAATAAGAGGGAAAACCACAACAACCAACGAGTAAAGAATTTGATGGTGGTAAAAAAAGCGGAAAAATCAGGGTTGTACGCTTTTCCTCGTACGATTTTCCTCATTTTGGCATCTCTCTCCTCCGAAAGATCAGTTACAAAATTCAAGTATTTGCCCATTGAATAAGATTGCCTGGAAGCACATCAAGAAGCTCATTATCAACCGCTGAACATGATGAACTCTCCTGAACATCATGCTCTGCATTCTTCACTGGAGTATCGAATTTTAGAGACCTAGCACGAGATGGACGTCTTACTAACTTGTTCACGGGCTGAGTAGAAACATCATCCGGGCTCATAAAAGATAAAACTTCTCTTTGGAGGCTTAGACATAGGTGTAGATGAAAGCTTCGAAGGAGTCCCGTGCGAAGCAGTTTCGATGGATGAACCCATTGATATACATCTTTGACTGGGGTTGCAAGGACTGGAGAAGATTCCGTACTTCTGGCCTTGGGAAAAATTCTTGTAGGAACCAAAGAAGCGGGAATGAGATCTTTTCTCTCTGAAACAGGGGGAACAGAGGCACCACCAACAACAATACTATGTTGTTTCTTGATCTCTCCCATTCTAGAAAAGCGCCTAACGAATGATGGAGTAAAATGAGACGCTACAATTGGATTCTGGTCAATAGATGAAACATGTGGCATATTACGAGCAACCGGCAAGGCTGAAGCTGTCGATAAATTAGCTCGGACATCTTTCTTCACGAGATTAAATGGCTCAGGAAGATCTCCCAATGGAATTTCATTACCCTGTAAAAAAACAAGGGATAATCATTAGCCTTGCAATACATAATTACAGTTAATGAATCATTCAATCTCAAAGCAAACTACTTGTTCAACCCTCCAAAGTATCCTAAATTAAAAATAATGTTTGAAGCAACTTTAAATTATTCAATACATCAATCAATAAGATCTTTCTTTGTGGTACTATAAAATTATATGATTAAAACAAATAATAAATCCTAACCTGGGGATTAGCTTTCAAGAAATCAACGAGCCACAACCGGAAAACCTTCCTCAGCCAACATGATTGCTTAAGGATTTTGCTTTTTGGCTATCTTGAACCGCTTGAGCATCCAAGAGGATGTGAAGATCGGGTTTCATACAGCTGGTGCGTTCATCATGAACTAATATCTTATTTATCTCTAATGCTTCAGGAAAAATACTTGATTTGAGCTAAATGGCTCTAAGTACCTATTACAAAAACACAATCCCAAAGAAAAAAAATAGATCAAACACAATCACCATACAACAAACAATACTAATCAATCTATAAAATGGATCACATCTTCTTATCTGTCTGCCAAACACTCCATTTTTGGGCTAATGTTGCTAAACGTCGTTGTTGAGCCCTTGATTAAGCCGTATCAAACTGTCCAAACTACCAAAGAACTTATCCAGTATCTCATAACTAAATGAAGATTCCTAAAACCATAAAAATGAATAACTTTCAAGAAATATGAATTCCCAAATGAGCAGACTAAAACACAGATGAAATACCTCACTGGGAGCTTGATGGAGTTATCGGGCTTCTTCGATTTGGTGGGAGAAGATTCAGGCACGACATCTATTTTACAGAAAGCAGTAATAAAGAACCAGAACCCATTTAACGTATAAAAGATAACACATTAAGAAGGATTAGTTGTTGATGTCGAAGAGAAATAGGGAGATGAACAAGGATTTAGGCATAAATGGGAAACCGTAAAGGGAGGAACAAAATTACATAATTTTGTAGCAGGGAATAGTAGATGGGGAGGGAACCGGAGGCGGTCGTAGATGTACGATGAGGGAAAAGCGGAGGAAGCACTGAGGTGAAGGGCTATCAAACTGGAAGGACGACCGACCGCTGGGAACCTTTTGTAGACCTAGAGTAGAAGGTATTGCAATTTGGGCTAAGAGAGAGAAGCACAGAGATCGAAGAAGGGATGAGACTCAAATTAAAGACGTGCGGACTGGCTACTCAACTACCATCTATGGGATACCGGAAACCAGGTATTGGGTCAAAGGAATCATTGAGAGGAAGCAGGGAGAAGACCCAAGTTAAAGGCGCGAGCAATCAGCCATCGTACCTGAACCTTTGGCCAAAGAACTTTAGCGTGCTTTTTTTTATAGTTGTAGATATTGTTTGTGTTTTCGAGATAATGCCATGTTTATAAGGAGTGAGAAAAAAGGCTTACATTAGGGCTGATTGTTGACAATAATCACATCTTCGTATGAACACAGGTTGTATGCGCAACGTCGGTCACAGTTAATCTTCCCATACGATATGGCACTGAACATTGACTAAAGTCGTATAGGCTAGGAAATAATTTAAATATCTATGAATTTCTTACGTTGCTCATCAGTCATAATTTGTGATTTCGATCTCTCATGCATGCGATGTCGCTTTAAAGCAGATCAGGTACTTTTTCCATGTTAAGATTAATGTCGTCTGCGTATGACTATATTATGTATACATCATTTGGGAGCTGCCCAATTGTAACATAAATTTTGTTTCATGTGTATTAGTTGTAATAGGACAAAGAGAGTTATCGATGGAATTTCAGCATGTAGATGGACGGACTTGTCCTTTTTATAGTCCCCCTAACAGTGTTTATGCCGTATAATTTAGATAAGAAAGGTCAATACAATTTATGTTTCAATTTCATATCAACCTTATGTATTTTAATATATTCTAACATGTATTGGTAATATATGTTCAAGTTGTTGGTTTTTTAACATGTCATTGTTTCCCAAATTAATTGAACAACAATTGATTGTTGTATGATGTTTAATAATTTCACGAATTATGGAATATTAAATAACATGTAACAACTATCGACGAACGATTGTTTGTGTCATAAAATATTAAATATTATAATATTTTCTGAGAACCAATGTCTTCACGATTTATCTGTGACGCCGCACAAATTGGCGAAGAGACGACACCTTACCGACGTCACATAAATCGGTGGCAATTTTTTTGCGACGTTGGTCACTCAAAATGATGCCGTATTCGTTAGCCTTCAACTTCAGTAGGCACACGGTGTGGGTGCCAAAGAGCATGTGATGTCGTATACCAGCGTATGCGATGCCGCTCTTCTTTACCCACAACATCGGCCCGAACGAAATCACAGCTACCCTCTCCTATCGCCTGCCATTTTTCTATGACCGACATTGATTCTTATGCATACCGACGTTAAAGTAAACGAAGTCACAACTACGGTTTCCTATCATCGGCATTCTTGCTTGGAACGAGATCGGTCTCAAAACTTGGTGACGTCGGTCCAAAATCGAGGTAAAAGATATTTTTTACCTCGGTTATGAACCAAGATAAAAAATATATATTTTCTACTATGACAGTATTTACCTCTATTTTTTGGGACTAAAAACCGAGGTAAAATGTCCTGTAGAACCGAGGTAAGAGGTCATGTTTCTTGTAGTGTTACAACATGTGATTTTCATAAAATTTTAATCTATTTATGTTAAACTATAAAACTATATATGCAACTACTTGTCTAGATGAACCAATCTTCCATTGCTTTGAACGGTCCCAATAGTGCTCTGAAACCTTACCGTCGACTCTTCTCTCCCACATTTTTTTTAAAAAATAAAATTTTACCCTATTGTTCTCATTATGAAGAGATGGGGAACATTATTTTTTAATTAATAATTTTAAAATTTTACGTTATTGAATAAGTGTCGAATTTTTCTCCATATATTTGTATTATTTTTCGATCTGATAAAGTAGATTGTGTGTAAAGAAGCAATGGAAGAAATCCATATCACCACCATCAGTTTTAGCCAATGAAAATTTCAAGGTTCAACTTACCCAATTTCAGGTGGGTTGCTTTTATATATAAGCCCAATATGGATATAGTTTTAGATTTGATAGTGATGTTGACGATATGATGTTTAATCACTCTACATGATGATTGTTTTAATGTAAATGATCTTCCAAAATCTTTAAATATTTGTTTGTTGTGTTTGTGAATGAAATTTATGGGGAAATTGGTTGATGAAAGTATTGGGATGTATGTTTCTTTGTTATTGATGGGGTTTCGACCGAAATTCATGTGCTGGGGAATTGTCGCGAAAGTAGTTCTTTTTTAAAATTTAATCTTGGATAGCAGTTTTGAACTTGAAACTGCTTTTATGGGGGGTTGTAAAACGTTGTTAATCGATGATGTTGATGCACGGCTAAGCCAGGATAACAGTTTGAAACTGTCAGCTAGTGAGCGAAAAAACTGCCACCTTTAATATAGGCTTCCGCACTAGTGATAGATCATACTTTGGATCAACTGGTATTACAACTTTTGAAGATCTTTGTTTGGCATAGTGATATTGATGTTGATACGCTCATCTCTTCCAAACGGTCATAATTTTCACGGGAAGCAAGTTAATATTCCTATGACGATATTATATTTTTTACTAGATCTCTAATTTATAACAGTATAGAAGATCTGTTTGATTGACATGTATTGTAGATATTCTTGCAATGGATTAGTTATTTCTAGAGGCTAGTTAGGTTTGATATCAATTCCACTTATTGTAATCACTACTGGGTATTTTCCCATCACCTATGAATGAGTGTTTCCAAAATAAAGATAAACCAATCTTCCAGGCGAGAAGGTTCATAGTTGATGAAAAGTTTCGTTGCACAACTCTTTCTCTCTCAAAAACTCTAAAAAAATTCACAATCTTATTTTCCATATCCTCTCATTACGAGAAGATGGGAAACAACTTATTTAATTGTAATTCTATAGATGTTTATGCTATTGCATAAGTTTGTAATTTGTCTCCATACATTAGTATTGTTTATCGACCTCATGATTAGGTTGTTGTGTTCATGATAATCACTTGATTTAATTGTTCACATCCATGTATACTCAATCTGATTGTACGGATCGTGTGTTCGTGTTTCATGTTTCATGGTTCTTTTTTTGTTTGTTTCAGGGTTTTGTTTATTTGGATGCACCAATTTGTGTATTTCAAGGTGTATATAGCTTGGACAAAATGAATCATGTTTTGCATCAAGTAGTGTTACAGTTTTAGAAGATCTCGGTTTGGTGTAGTGATATTGATGCGTGATACGCTGATCTCTGCCAAGTAGTCATGAATTTTGCAAGAAGAAAGTTAATTCCTCGGTGGCAATTTTACACCTTTTATTTAATCTTTCATTCTATTATAGATGATCAATCTGATTGGCATGTGATGTAGGGTGGACACCGACTTGATGGCCGACCCTTGCTCTTGAGTATTGAACCTGCTAGATAACACCCGGGGGTACTGGGGGAAGACTCCTAGCTGCAAAACTCATACAAAAAATGTTGATCTAAATACTTGGATTAGAATGAATATAACAGAGACATGCCATGGTATTTGTGGGATCTGATCCCTATAATTTCTCAAAGTTATACTGGGATCGATAAGTATGCACATTCCATGTAAGAATAGATGTCTAGATAAACCA
>JAULKM010124752.1:0-20342 GCA_032355605.1 Rubia tinctorum | reverse complement strand
TTCATACTAATTAACAAAAGGAAATCAAACATGAATTCAAGAAGGAACTAAGGTAGAAAAATTGAAGAAAAACTAGGTTTTCTGCTACTGAAATCGGGAAGAAGAAGTTCCTCTAAGAAAGAGAAAAGTGATGAGTATTTATAGTACAAAAATCCCAAAAAGTAAGTCTGGGCAGATGGCCGTCGTGACTCGCGACGGACTCGCGACGCATCCGTCGCGACTCGCGACGGCCAGATTATTCTGCCCTCAGGTGACTTATTCTCTCTGATCTTCATGTAGTTGTCTCCTCTTCCTTTCTTCGAGTCTTCAAAAGTTTTCATGGTCGTCAAATATTCAACAATTACCTCGTCTCACGGAATCCTTATTACAAGTGACAAAAGCGACAAAGTCTCTCTTAACTCTAGTAATAGAATTTCAAGGTAAAATAGAGTATACAAAGCATAAAAGGCTACAAAAATGAGTACAAAAGATTCCAAAATAACTATATAAAATGGACACACCAGGTGGAAAATGGGCGGACGGGTCAAATATGGGTTGGGTAAAATGGGTATATAAAAATATGGGTATGACCAATTTCAACCCATTTTATAATGGGTCCAAAATGGGTCGGGTTAAAACAGGTCAGGTTGAAACCCGCTCAACCAGCGGGTTGAAAATCATTTAACTCACGGGTCAAAATGGGTAAACCCGCAAGTGTCAACCCATATGGGTTTATGTACCAACACATAATGGTAAAACCCGCAGGTTTCAACCCATATATTGACCCATATGGGTTTATATATCAACCCATATGGGTAAACCCGTGGGTTTCAACCACATATTGACCCATATGAGTTTATATACCAATCCATATGAGTAAACCCGTGGGTTTCAACCCATATGGATAAACCCGCGGTCAACCCATAAACCCAACCCGCCTAGCCCATATTTTTAACTACTCATTTGACCCATTACCCATTTGAACCATTACCCATTTTATCCATACCCACCTGGGTTTAACAATACACAACCCGTTTGACCCGCGGGTTACGGGTCTATTTTGCCACCCCTACATTTTAGGATACAAGAAAACTTGAATAGAGATGCTCTAGCACCGCTTCCAAAGAGAAGTGTGTCTATCGATTTTACCGTAGAGGCTTGTCTGAAACTTATAATTATAATCTATGATTATAAAATCCTAGATATTGAATAACTAGGTGCAAATCACTATATATATATTTTCAAAAAAAAAGTTTCGGTTTCTGAATAAAAATCCAATTAAAAAACAAGTTGAACTTAATATTCTTTTCGATCTATTATAGACACGATTGCATTACTTTATTATATTGCTTGATTATTTTTTAATGTCATTTTGAGATGCAAGGAGAATCAAACTAATATCATCTAATGTGCCTACCAATTTAAACATAGCGACTTGTCTTGAACTTATAATAATAACATGTGATTTAAAAATCGTTAAGATTGAATACTTATATGTAGCATATACTATTTTTTCCCAAATAGGTTTACATCCTTAGTAAATATCCATCTAAAGAACGTGTTAGAGAGTTCGTTATTTACATTTAAGGTTTGAACTCAATAAATTTCTTTTTATATACATAATAGATAGAACGTTATTGAATTTTAATTTTTTTTAATTATGATTTTGGGATGCATGGAGGCTCGAAAAGAGATGCTCTAGCAATGTCTCCTTAGAGTAATGCATCTACCAATTTCCCCATAGCAGCTTGTCTAGAACATATAATCATATTAACATCATCGAGATTATATTACAAAATGCATTATACACTATACTCTGTATAAATTTTTTTAGAGAAAGTTTACATTGCTAAATAAAAATTCATTTAAAGAAAAAGTTGAGAGTTCGTTATTTTTATTTAGGGTTTGAACTTATAATTTTATTTCCAATCTATTATTAACTCATTTATGTTATTTTATTGAATAGCTTAGTTTAATTTCTTCCGAATTTAATTTTGGGATGCAGGGAGGCTCAAACGAGATGCTCTACCTTGCTTCCTAAGAGCGTCGTGTCTACTTTTACTATATATATATATATAATATTTTCTTGAACTTATAATGATCTATGTGAATAAACAATCGTCGAGATTAAATAAATCAATGCAGTATTGATATGAATTAATTTTAAAACTTTTGAAATTCAAAACCGTAAATGATGAGGATGACTGGGAATTCAACCCTTATATAAATCCCATCCTCCATCTTACATGAGTTATTTTTGCCTCAAATGTTATAGTTTAGACCTTAATCTTTATAAGTGCCTTTGTGCGAATGAGATTATCCCATCTCATGATGTAAAGATCATTCAAACTATAGACCTTTGGCCAATCACAAAGGCGATTCTCGAGAGTTCATTATATTCATCTAGGGTTTGAACTTAATAATTTTTTCCCCTAAACATTACAGACTCAGCTAATTTATTTTATTGAAATACTTATTTTGTTTTTTCTGAATATCATTTTGGGATACAAGGAGACTCAAACTGAGGTGCTCTTGCATTACTTCCTATGAGCAATGTGTATACCTAAATATATGATAAGAAAATCATTGAGCTTGAATATAAAATTTTAGTATGCTATATATGTTTTCACAAAAAATAAATTATTCACCTAAATTAAAATTCCATTCAAAACACGAGTTGAGAGTTTGCTATCTTTATTTAGGATTATGTGGTTTTCGTGGATTCAATATTTTTATGCTTGACCTCTTGAAACTAAATAATTCTACCTTCTTCAAGCGAAAGTGCCACAAATAATTATCGTCAAGTTCACTATGATAATTATTGCCAAGTTCACTATGCCTTTGTAACTCAAAAATGAAAAGAAGATATGAAAGATATTGAGATGAAACATAAAATTTATGCCAACCAGGACCAAATGCTTCTCTAACTCTCTCGTTCCCAAGCAGAAGCTACATACTAAAATGTTATTGTATGAGGCCATGTCTGCAAGTCTAAATTAGGATAAAGGAAATACGCAAAAATGGTACAAAACACCAGTAATGGTGGATGGGTACATATTAGTAATAACAGAATATTAAGCCAATCACATGATCAGTATGATCAATGAGGATTTAAGCAATAAGCTTAAGAGATCAAGGAAGTTAATATCAAGAGATAATAGATGCTTAAACAAACTTGCAACTGAATGTTTTTTTCAAAGAAAAACACCTGTTATGGTGGGGTTTGGCAGAACCCTTCCCCTTTATATTTCAATTGAATTTATTATTCTAAGAATCTTATAACCAAATTGACTATTTAGGTGAATATCTTTTCTTAAGGGTCTACATTTTCCCCCTAAATAGGTTGAACCATGACTATATATTGAGGTTGTCACTAACACTTGGTTACCAGCTGGTCACCCACTAGCCTGAAATCAACCGAATACAATTATTCATAGATTTTATAAACTTCAATTGGTGGAAGCACACCAAAATCATTCAAATTCTCAGATCCATTATTAACTTATGCATGCTCTTGGCCTAATAAATATACAAAAATAAAGATTACCTGATTCTTCTCTTTGTTTGATGGTAGAGGCAGATGAATTTGTAAATTGCCGATCTAGTTTTTTTCCGGGCAGTGAGTGTATATTGTGATTATACTACATGCAAATTAATTGCAGGCTGTGTGCATAACTTCTCTTCATCGGATATTCTTTTGATTCTGTCACCAACACTAGCTCGGTGATCTGGTCAATTTTTCAGATCTTGAAATCCAACCAGATCCGATAATACTTAAATCTTATAAAAGTGTATTAGGCTCAGGCCCATTAGAGTTTGTACTAAAAATCTTATTATTAATTTTAACTGGAAAATTTGTGAGCTAGCTTTGTGCAGTTTTTGAGTAGATTTTGTGCAAAATTATCTCTTTACACCCGCAATATACCCGATCGACCTCATAATCGCGTACCCAAAACCACTTGGTACATCCACAAAAATCTTCGTTAAAGAATCCAAATTTTCACACCCCTTCATCACCCACATCGAAGCTACAATCGGGTTTGAAGGAAGAACCTGGTCATTGATGAACATATTTACTGTGTAAAAACAACAACCCAACTCCTCTTAAACCCACTGATGTTGTCCCACACAATTAGGCTGCCATATAACTTTATACTCATTAGATCTAAGATCAATGTCGACCATTGAGCCATCGATCACGAGCCAATACAGAGAACACTCGCAAAAAATCCTGCATGAGCACTATTTTTTAAAAATGAATTAGTTTTTGACAAAACATGATCGGGGAAATCAGGGAGTTTCCTCCATTTTTTTTCAAACTATAGATTTTTACTTCACATAAGGGCGGATTTTGTTGAAAATGAGGAGAACCAACATTTATGTGATTCACTAACCTGACTACATTGTAGTCCTTGCTCAAATGGTTGTACCCAAACCAATTTTGAAAGTTCCTCACATAATTTTGTACACAAAATCCCCAGAACTTTGAGAACATGTTTTTTGCTAGAGCTTGAGATTTTGGTAGGATTCTTGAATCCAAATATATCATATAATCAACTTGTTCTTCATGTAATTGGTGCAAACCAGGCCGTTGTAGGAGCCAACAAACTTTCTTTGAGAAGGCGATGAGGTGGAATTTGTTTGCGTATAATGTTTTCAAGGTTGATAAATATATGGGGTAGTTTAATGTCAAATGTGTAAATTAATATCTTTTTCATAAAAGTATACTTTGATTTGGTTTTAACTGTTTATTATTGTTGGCCCTAAAAATTTAAAATTTTAAAAGTCAGAGAATTTGTGAGCAGACTGTGAGTAGATTTTGTGCACATCGTGTGCGTATCTTGTGCATGAGGGTATGCGAATGATCTTTAAAATATTTTCTTGAAGTGTTTTTATCATAAAAAGTCAAAGCATTCGAGGGTTCTGGTAGAACCTGTATCGCATTTGACAAAGGACGATAGAGAGTGTTCAACCTCCATGAAGATTTTCGTCCTTGAAGTATGCATGAGAAAATAATGAATTGACAAAATATGGTTCCTTAACAGGGTGTCCTAAAACAACAAAATCAAGAAAAGAAGGTTGGTGTTGATTCTTGCAAAGATTTTCTGGGCTGAGATTGTTGGTTGTGGTGAGAAATTTTACCACATTCTGCCATTGGTGGATATGCTAAGCAAATGTTGTGATTTTCTTGTTATTTTATTGTGTGGTCAAATATTTCCAACATTGTAGATGTCATAACTTTAAATTTTAATACTTATTATATATTTATAAAAAAATGATGAATTACTAGTGTTAGTTTTTTAAAGTTTATTTTAGCGAATAAAATATTGTTCATTCCTATTCACAGTGACATAATTAAATGTAACAAACAACAAATAAAATTGGCCGAACGACTTGGGAGACCCTAAACTCCTTCCATAGTTCACCTTTGATCCCTTATTTTTTTTGGAACATTTTTGGCCCTTCAACTAACAAAACTAATGAGTCATGGACCTTTCGTCAAGTCAAAGCGTCAATTGTTAGTCAAAACGTTAATTTTAAGGGTAAAATAGTATTTTCTTATTTTCCCTTTTTCTTTTATCTTTTATCTTTTTCCTTTTTTCCATTTTCCTTATTTATTTTTTTTAAAAAAAATTCTTTCTCCTTTTCCTTTTCATTTTCCATTTTCTGTGTTCCTTAATATTTTTTATTTTCCTAGCCGAGCTCCTCCCCGCCGCTTTTCTCCGCCGAATGCAGCCATCTCACCACCCATGGCAACTCTTTTTCTGCACCATCTGCATCTACCACCCCACTCCACCTAAACCCAAGTCCACCACCGCTATCTTCTCCTCTCAACAAACCTCTACCTTTCTCCGCCACATTCTTCCCCTTCAGAAATTGCCACCACCACCATCTATTCTTCATCTCCAGCTAGTCCATCATCATCCATTCAACATCGTCCCATCCCACCATCACCGTCCGTTCAATACCATCCTAGCCCTCTATTATTTTCATTTTCTTCAGTTTAACACCGTCAGCCACTACCCATCCCAGCTCTTGCCACCACCTAGAAGAAACCCTAATGGCTGGAGAAAAATTGAGCAGGCGGGCGAATTGGCAGGATAAAATGAGAGTAGGTCAGCGTTGTTAAAGTTGGGGAAAAGGAGAAAAGAAGCAGGCAGTAGGAGAAAAATAGAACAGGCGGCGATGCTCGAAAATGAGAAAAGGAGAAAAGAAAAGGAAAGAAAAGGAGAAAAGAAAAAAAGAAAGAAAAGGAGAAAATAAAAAAATAAAAGAAGAAAGAAAAGGAGAAAAGGAGAAAAGAAAAAGGAAAAAAAAACTATTTTGCTCTTAAAATTGATGTTTTGACTAACTCTTGAAGCTTTGACTGGACAGAAGGGCCACGAGTTAGCAGTTTTGTTAGTTAAGGGGCCAAAAGTGTTTAAAAAAGAAATATAAGGGGCTAAAGGGGGGGGGGGGGACAGTGGAGGGAGTTCTGGGGTCTCCTAAGTCGTTCGACCAATAAAATTTAATTAAATATAGTAGCTATTTTAGTGCAAAATGTGTATTAACAACATAATATTATGTTGTATCGCTTGCATTTAAAATGATATCAAATATTGTAAATAAAATGACGGTGACATCCAAAGACTCTTTGACACTAGAAAACATCGTTGTAATAGAACATTTTCTACAACCATAATACACACTAGTTGTAAACATTTTTTGTACGAGTGGGTAAAAACTAGTTAAAACTGTTGTAATGTTAGTTACAACAAAGCCTATTACAACCCGTTTGCAACCATCGGTATATATGTTGGAAATAGTCTATTACAACCACTTTGAGACTTTCTACAAAAAAAAATGTTCTCCTTATAGGGGGTAATTCTAGTAGTGGGAATGATCTCCACATGTTTACCATTTCTTAATGTTATAGCACTAGCATTCGTGATTGGGTTCACTACTATCTGGGTGGTTGTTTTCTCAAATCTTTTGTCTCCAACATGCTAATTACTTGAATACTCGAATTTTTTCCTTTTGGAATAATTTCATCTCCTGCTGGAATTGCATATGGCTCTGGGAAAGGGATATAACCATATCTTCAAGGGACATAGATGAGATTGATTTTGTACCAGCGGCATTTGATTGGTTGTCTAGGTTGTTACTGAAATTCAAGTTGCCGAAATTGTTGGTGGTATATAATCTACTAAATCTATATGTTAAATTAGGATGATCCCTCCATCCAAGATTGTAGGTGCTCGAAAATGGATCATATGTTTTCCATTAAGGTGGTCTAAAACCCCATACAATATTTATTCCAGCATCGGATTCTTGAAGTTGTGGACATGCAATTGTAGGATGTGAAACATCAGCACAAATTCCACGTGCCTTGAGTTGACTTGTTGAGCAACTCCTTGCATCAAGAACTTCCTCATACATCTTTCAACTTAGCCATATCATACTGTGTAATAAGTGCATACTGTGTAATAAGTGTTGTGGAGTATAAATCACTTGCTCCACAAGAATCAAACCTTCTACTGAATTGTCTAGAGCCTTCTCAAAGTTTTGAAAACACCTCATAGGCTTCATTTGTTTTTTTTGAGAATTTTACCTCCACAAATGTCGTTCCCCATGAGACATTCATCATAAAGTAAACAACCATATAAATAAAGAAACATATCTTTTTTAGAGTAGCCATGGTTCACACAAGCAGTTGGTAAACACAAAAACAAACAAAGAAATAGTCAATCCCTCAACAACGATGCCAAATTTGACATAGGCTAAATTTGTTATTGCCTTATGAAAATAATAAACTTAAAACCTAAATGAGGATGAAGGAAATACACAAAGATAGTTTAGAACATCCTTTTGCCTTGTTTGGGAATCAACTCTGACATGCATGAGTAGTCAAAATGTTAACATATTAGGACATAGTAATGCAAATGAGGGGTGCATATTAGCATTAACAGAAGACTAAGCCAATCAACTGATCAGTATGATTGTTGAATGTTCAAGCAATAAGGTTAAAAGATCAAGGAAGTTAACATTAAGAGATAATAGATGATTCAATTGAATGTTTTGTTATATAGAAAAACCACATGTTATGGTGGGGGGTTTAGCATACCCCTACTCATTTATATTTTAATTGAATGTATTATTACAAGAATCTTAAATCTGAATTGACTATTGAGGTGGATATCTTTTCTTAAAGGTCTACATTTATTTTTTCTAAATAGTTCAAACTGTGGCATAATCATGAGGTATTTTTTGTGCACTTATGAATTTGTTTAATTTATTTTGATTCCGTCACTAACGCTTGGTTACTAGCTGGTCACTCACGAGCCTGAAATAAGCAGAATACAATTAGTCATAGATTTTATAAACTCCAATTGGTGGAAGCACACCTAAATTAGTCAAATTCCCCGATACATGCTCTTGGCTAAAAAAATAAATACATAAAAAGAAACTTTACCCGATTCTTCTCTTTGTTTGATGGTAGAGGCAGCCGAACTTGCAATATTGTTTTTCTAATTTTTTCATACAGTTATTTCATATTGTGATTATATTTTGTGCAATTTAATTGCAGATTGTGTGCATAATTTGTTCATCAAGTATTATTTTGATTCTGTCACCAACACTAGATTGGTGGTCTAGTTAGTTTTTCAGCTTGAAATCTAACCTGGTCTGATAATAATTAAATTTTATAAAATTGTAAATAAGGCTCAGGCATACCAGGGTTTGCTTATTTTGTGTCATTTTGAGTAGATATTATGAACAATTATCTCCTTATAATATGTGGTATACCTGATCAGTCTCATAATTGCATACCCAAAGCCACTTTGTATATCCACAACAATCTTTATCAAAGAATCCGTGTTTCCGTACTCCTTCATCACCCACACAGAAGCTGCAATTGGGTTCAAAGAAAGAACCTGGTGGTTGAAGAACTTATGCATTGCACAAAGACAACCACCCAATTCCCCCAAAACTCACTCATACTATCCCGCACAATTAGGCCATCGTATAACTCTATACTCATGATAAGATAAATGGCGGCTATTGAGCCCTTGGTCGCGAACCAATGCAAAAAACACTCTGCGAAAACTCCAGCAAGGGCGCCATTTTTAAATGAATTATTTATGACAAAACATGGTAGGGGAAGTCAGGGAGCTTCCTCCTAGAATTGTTTTTCAAACTATAAAAATTTTAATTCACAAAAGGGTGGATTTTTGTTGAAAATGAGAATGACCAATATTTGCGTGATTCACTAACTTGACCACATTGTAATTCTTGCTCAAACTGTTGTACCCAAACCCATAGTGAAAGTTCCTCAAAGGGTTTTGTACACGAAATCCCAAAACTCTGATAACATGTTCCTAACGGGAGCTTGAGATATCTGGTAGGATTCTCGAATCCAAAAATTCCAAACAATCAACGTGTCATTCATGTAATTGATGCAAACCAGGCCGTTACAGAAGCTAACAACCTTTCTTTGAAGAGCTGATGGGGCGGAATTGGTTTGCATAAATATGTTTTCAAAGATGATATAATTATATTGGGTAGTATGTCAAAGGTGTAAATTAATCTCTTTTTCATAAAATTATACGTCAACAAGTTCTTTAACTCTTTATTACTGCTGGCACTAAAAAAATGATTATTTAAAATTTAGCGAATTTGTGAGTAGATTTTGTGCACATCATGTGCATATATTGTGCATGAGGGGTATGCACATGATCTTTAAAATGTATTCTTGAAGTGTTTTAATTATAAAAAATCAAAGCATACGAGGGTTTTGGTAGTTCAATGTTATCCCAATTTTTTAAATTAAGAACACTACGCAACGCGTGGTTAAACCCCGCTAGTTCAATGTTAAATTTTATTTCCAAAGCTTACTTTCCACTTTAGCGTGTCTAAATAAATTAAGTTTCTCAACTTCATTTTTTCTATTTCTAACATGTAAGCTTTTTATTATCACATGATCACTTTATGAATATGAAGCTATATATCATAGAATTCTACCTTAATAATTCCCTTTATATCTATTATAGACTCACTTATGTTACTTTATTGAATTGTTTTTTCATCTTGTGAATCTCTTAATCCAAATTGAGATGCTTTAGCACTGGTTCCTAAAAGTAGCGTGTCTACTAGTTTTGCCATAGCGACTTATCTTATAATTATAATAATATATGAGTTAATTTTTTTTGACATTGAATAAATAAATGCATTATAATGTGTACTTTTTTTTATAAAGAAAATGCTTTCATGCCTAAATGAAATCAATTTAAGAACAAGTTGAAAATTCGTTATTTTCATTTTTTAGGGTTTGAACTGAAATAATTCTCTTTACTATCCATTATAGACTCACTTGTGTTAATTCATTGAGTTGTTTAATTGTTTTTTGAATCTCATGTTTGGAGGCCAAGGAACTTTCAGGTCTACCAATTTAACCATAAAGGATAGTCTTGAAATTATAGTAATGCATGATTATTAAAATCACCGAGATTGAATAACTAAATGTAGTAATATATAATTTTGAATTAGAAAAAGTTTACATTACTGAATAAAAATCCATTTAATGAGCGATGTGAGTTTGTTACTTTCATTTAACATTTGAACTTATTAATATTCTTTCCTATCTATTACAGACTCATTTACTTTACTTTATTGAATCGTTTTTCAATCACATTTTAGGATGCAAGAAGACTTGAACAAATGCTCTAGCACTGCTTCCAAAGAGAAGTGTGCCTATCAATTTCACTATAGCAGCTTGTCTTGAACTTATAATTATAATCTAAGATTATAAAATCCTCGAGATTGAATAACTAAGTGAAATATACCATGTATTTATTTTTTGAAAAAGTTTCCGTTGCTGAATAAAAATCAATTTAAAGAACAAGTTGAGAGTTTTTTTTTTTGGAATGGTTTTAACTTCATTACCAAAACCGTAGAATTAATACATACATGATATCCTTCATTTCCTCCCTATTCTTCTTTCATAACATAAATTATAAACACTTCTCATTTAATTTCGATTTCAGCAAAGCCCTATACACAATGGATTCTATGATCTTGCTTTCTATATCGATAATCCTAGAGATTGAATAACCTGGTGAAATATACTATACATTTTTCAAAAAGAGTTTTCGTTGCTGAATTAAAATCCATATAAAGAACAAGTTGATAATTCCTATTTTCTTTTTTTTTTGGAAATGGTTTTAACTTCATTACCAAAACTGCAGCATTAATACATACACGATGTCCTTCTCTTACTCCCTATTCTTCTATCATAACATAAACTATACACACTTCTCATTTAATTTCAATTTTATCCAAGCCCTATACACAATGGATTCTATGATCTTGCTTTCTATATCTATATTTAGTCCTTCATGTCCAAAGCACTTATTGTTTCTCAGCTTCTAGATGCCATATATTGGTTTAGTTATGGGTAGCTTCATTAATTAGTTGTGATTTCCAGCCCTTGCATTTGCCTCTTCTTATCAACCATTTTTTATCCTCCTCCCATCTCCACGGTTCTCTGTCTACATGCATCCATCTCAACACAGCTGCCCATATCTGTTTTGTTCTGCTGGAGCTAAAGAATATGTGTCGTAAGCTTTCCCCCTCATCGCATAATTTGCATTTATTATCCACTACAATCCCAATCTTTCTCAATCTGCCCTTTGTTGGTAATATGTTATGGTAGCACATCCACAAAGTAAACCTTTCCATGGGCCTTGATTGATTATCAAAAAACAATTTGCTTCATTGCACATGTTCTTGTTTCCCACATAGCTCCCTATACAAAATCGTGACACTGAATTTCCACCTCTCCTTCATATGTATCTATTTGTTAAGCATCTCTCCAGATTTTTCAACACCTATGAACAGGAACTGGGAAACCTTACATCCATGATATATACCTCTTTTATATAGTAAGAATGGATCCATTTTATCCAAAAACTTTCTACTTCGCTGCACAGGAACAAGAACTCAGAAACCTTACTCTATGATATCCCCCTCTTTTGTGTAGTAAGAGTGGATCCATTTTATCCCTAAACTGTACACTTTCCTGCACAAATTCCATATCATTTAAAACATATTTTCTTCATTCCATTCAACCAAGGCTATAATATTCAATCCAACTTCCTTCTTTGGTGAACATATCTTCTCCCACGCCATCATAGACTTTCTTGTAATTACTCTCCTTCACTTCACGAGAACAACCTACACATAGCTTCAATATGCCTTAGAGTTGTATTTGGCAAAGGGAAGCTTTGCATCCAGTAGTTTGGAATAGAAAACAACACACTCCTTATCAATTGAAACCTATCTGCATAGCTAAGAAACTCTGCACTCCAATGCTTTAGTTTATCCATGATTTTTTAATTAACAGAAAACACATCATTACAGTAAATTTTCTACTAGCCAATGGTACACCCAGGTATTTGAAAGGAAGTTCACCTTCTTCAAACTCCGTCAACCACAGTATATAATTTCTCTTCCCTTCACTACACACCCCCAAAATATACTTTGTACTTTGCTTGATTTACCTTTAAACCTGTTGATTTGGTGAATTTCTGAAAGACCTCTATTAAAATCTGCACTGATCTTCCATCACCCTTTCACAACAACTCAAATCACCAACAAAGGTTATATTCACGAAATTCATTTTTTCGCATCTGGAATGGTACTGAAAATCCCGATTTCCATCTAAAGTTCTCAGGAATCTGTTCACATACTCCATGACTATTACAAATAGTAGGTGAGAGAAGATCCCCTTGTCTCAAACCCCTTTTTCCTTGGATGAACTTTGTAATACTACCATTAATCACATATTTATAAGATATTGATGATACACATTTTATTATCCACTCTATAAACTTACCTAGAAATTTAAGTTCTTTCATCACATTTTCCAAGCTTGGCCACTCCACCGTGTCATATGATATTTGCAAGTCCATCTGAACCATACATCTCACACCACCACTTTTTATGTTGTAGCCCCTTATAAGCTCATAAGAAAGCATAATATGGTCGTGTATGCCAGGAACAAAAGTGGCATGACTCTTTGGACTATCTATGTAATTATAGTACTCAGCCGGGAGGTTAGAATTTTAGACACAATTTTATTCAGAGTCGAGCATCAAGATACAAGCCTCAATTCACTCACCTTCCTTGCAGCTCATGTTTAAGAATGGGGGTTACTAGCGTGCTGTTAACCGCTCTATATAGTCCACTTTTTTCAAAGAAATCTTCCACCACATTTTATCACATCCTTTTTTACTACATTCCATTTTGTTTTGAAAAACTTAGCACTATAGCCATCTGGGCCAGGTTCTTTTTGATCACCAATTCACCTTAAAGCCTCCCACATCTCTTTATCAGTCAATTACTATCAGTTTCTTCCTCTCACCTGCACTTAATTTGGGTCCTGATTTCATCACCCGTACATCTATATTCTCCAAGTTTGTCAAATTCAGCCCTATCACATCATCCTAGAAGTTGATTACCTCTAGTTCCATGTCTTTTTGGTCTATGATCATGGTTCCATCATTCCTTTCCATTCTACTCAAACTTTCTATCTTCTTTTTGGCTTTTATAGATGCGTGGAAATAGGCATTATTTCCATTACCTAACCTCAACCAGTCTATTCTAGCTTTCTGTCTAGTTATTTTCTCATGAAGCTCACTCCATTTATCTCCTCCTTTGTACATATGATCACCTTCATTAATTTCTCCTGATCCATTCTTTGTTTGCTTAGTTCCTGATGTGCTCCTATTAGGTATTTTCTAGCATTCTCCATTTTTAGTTTGGTACCTGATACTCTCTTTATGTATTAGAGTAGTATTGGTTGTAGCCTCATTAGCTTTTTACAAGTCAAATACATAGCTCCACTCTCCAGTTCCTGCTTCCAACTCACCCTAATTACCTCCATTATTTCTGCATCATGTAGAAAACAATTTAGTAGTTTAAATTGCTTCCTCCTCCTTTGTTTATCTTTATGGATATGAATTCTTAAAAATGACATGGTCTGATACCCCTGCCTCCATCACTTCCACTATTACTTCCGGATACTTTTGAAACCATGCTAAGTGCCCTATGACTCTATCAATCCTTGAATGTATAGGGTTTCCTGCCTGCTTGTTGGACCATGTGAAGAAATCCTTAGTACTATCACATTCAAAGAGACATGCCCTGCTCATCATTTGCTCAGAGTACCAATATTCATTAGCCAATGCATAATTTCCACCTAATCTGTCATACACAAACAAGACTTTATTATAGTTACCCATAAAAAACCATGCTTCTCCTCGAATTTGACTTTGTAATTGCTCAATTTCACTCCACAGGTTTTTCTCTACTTTAACTAATTTGCTGCATATATAGCTATGAACCAATGTAGGAGTTGCCTTCCCAAATCATAAACCCCCACATGTAGCATTTGGTCACTTGCATTATGCTTCCTCAGCTTTAATTTTTTTACAGTCCCACATAATCCAAATTCTACCATTTGGATGTGCTTCATAGTTATACAAGAAGTCCCACTTCATCCCCATTATTCTTCTCACACTAACAGATTTCTATTTTTTTTACTCTTGTTTAATCAATACAACCATAGATAATTTTAACCTGTTTAGACAGGAGCCAATCTCATTGTTCTTGGTATTTTTATTTAGCCCCCTAATAATCCAAGTGATTATCATGAAAATTTTGCATAAGAGCATGTAGGATCCTTCCCAACCCTCACACTCCCAGGTACATCCCCTGATCTACTTCCCCCTGTCCCATTTTTCCACGCCGTCCCCCCCCCCCCCCAATGTTCTTTGCTTTTACCAAGCTCCATTCCTTCTCCTTATCTTCTTGCATTTCCTTATCTTCCTTATGTTCCCCATTTTTAATAGTCAACTCCTGTATTTCTTGTTTCCTCTCCACTTGTTTAACTTGCCATTTCTGAATCGTCTACCTCACATTGTTGTACTCCCTGCATTCATGCCCACAGTTGGAATTTATTACAGTATAACGCCCTTCATTACAATTCTACCGATTGCTTAAAATTATTCCCCTCAACATCATTGATATTAACATATTCAGGCATTTCTTTAGAAATGTCAATCTCAACCAGCATCCTGGCATAAGAGACTCTAAGCTTGCTCTCCGTGCATTCATTAGTGCACATTTTCCTTCCTAAAGCACTACCTACTTTCCCAGGCTTCTCGATCCCCATAAGGGCAGTGGAAAGTTAGAAACTTTACACAGATTTGCACCGTTCTTACTATATCATCCTTTTTTTTCTTCCATACATGTAGGAACATAGCCCTATTTTGTATTGTATCTGGCCCTCTCCTTAGAACATCACCCCTTTCCTCCAATGACCTGAATCTCATGATGAAATATCACTCCTCATTATAGTATAGTTCTTGCAGAGTTACGAAAGACCAATATTGAATCATAAAGTGTTTAACAACATTTTATCTTCATTTCTCCATCTAATACATATATTGTCAATGCATTTTCCAGAAATTCAGCTCCGATTCAACATCCTCCATTTCAATTTCCACTTCAATTTCTCCATTTACCCTATTAGGGGGAATATAATCAAATTTCAGTCCATTTGCGTAAACCCTGTTATCCTTAATCACATCCACCCACAGTTTCCCATTTTATATTGTTTTACGTTCATATCAAGTAGCTTACTTAACTCATTACTAATGTTTTCTTCATCTGCATCTCCATTTTCTAGTTCCCTTATTTTTCATCCAGCACTTCTTTGTTGTTTGTTCCTTCCTCAGTTTCTCTTACGTCCCGATCCCAATATACCGATGGAAAGATCACTTTCCTTTTTGGCCATTCTCATCCCTGCTTCACCGTCCTGATAATTTTACACCTTAGTGCATGAAAATCGACCACACTATCCGGAGAGAAAAAACTAATGTAATGTGCTCGTATGTTAAAATATCATATATACGAGAGAATTTTCATTTTCATTTAGGGTTTGAACTTATTAATTTTCTTTTGTATCTATTATAGACTCACTTACGTTACATTATTGAATTGATTGATTATTTTTTAATCTCATTCTCGGACGCAAGCAGACTCGAACTGATACCCTCTAACATATCTACCAATTTAAACATAGCGTATTATCTTAAACAATTATAATAATAAAATGTGATTAAAAAATCACTAAATTTAATGCTTATATGTAGCACATATATATATTATATATATATCCAAAAAGGTTTATATTTTTAAGTAAATATCCATTTAAAAAACGTGTTGAGAGTTTGTAATTTTCACTTAGTGTTTGAGCTCAATAACTTTCTTTTTTTAATAATAGATAGACTCACTTGCGTTATTTTATTGATTTTTTTAAAAATAAATAAATTTGAGTATGATTTTGGGATGCAAGGAGACTCGAACAAGGATGCTTTAGCAAGGTCTCCTAAGAGCAGTGTGTCTATTAATTTCACCGTAGTAGCTTGTCTAGAACTTATAATAATATATTATAAAAATATCATTAAGATTATATTACTAAATATATTATACACTATACTCTATATCTTCTTCTTTTTTCAGAAAAAGTTTACATTGCTAAATTAAAATCCATTTAAAGAAAAAGTTGAGAGTTCATTATTTTTATTTAGGGTTTGAACTTATAATTTTCTTTCCAATATATCACTACTACAAATTAGAGCTATCGTAACACTTTCTTTGCAACACTTATTTAAAATGTTACAGTAGCTTATAGAGTGTTACTTAAACCTTTGAAAAATGTTACATAAATATTGAACAATTATATCTAAATTTTAAAAGTATTACGTTAGGTCTAATGTAACATCGCCTAAGGTAATACTTGTAAAAGTGTTACAATCGGTTCAAATTGTCACAATATCACCTAAAGCAACACCTTTACAAATATTACCTTAGGCGATGTTACATTAGACCCAACGTAACACTTTTTAAAAATTTAGGTAACACTTTTCAATATTTATGTAATACTTTTCAAAAGTTTAAGTAACACTTTATGAGCCATTGTAATATTTTAAATAAGTGTTGCAAGGAAAGTGTTATATTAGCCTTACTTTGTAGTAGTGTATTATTAACTCATTTATGTTATTTTATTGAATTCTTAATTGTATTTCTTCCGAATCTCATTTTGGGATGCAAGGAGGCAGAAACGAGATGCTTTAGCCTGCTTCCTAAGAGCGGCGTGTCCATCAATTTTTATCGTATTAGTTAGTCTTGAACTTATAATAATCTGTGATTAAACGATTGTTGATATTGAGTCAATAAATGCAGTGTATTATATATTTTTAGAAAACATTTATATTTCTCCATATGAATCTATTTTAAAAACTTTTAAAATTCGAAACTTAAATGATGAAGATGAGTAAGAATCCATCCAACCCTCATGTAAATACCACCCTCCATCTTACATGATTTCCTTTTTGCTTCAAATTTTATAGTTTAGACTTGAATCTTTGTTAGTGCATTTTTATAAATGAGATTATCTCATCTCATGTTTTAAAGATCATTCAAACTATAGGCCTCTGGACAATCACAAAGGCTATTCTCGAGAGTTCATTATACTCTCTCCGTCCCAAGATTATTTGACTATTTATTTTTTCCAAATCAAACTTGGTAAACTTTGACCCTAAATATAAATTAATATATGTATAATAAAAATATCATGTGATATATTGATAGATTAATCTTAACATCTATTTTCTAAAAATCAAAGTTTTATGCGAAAATGTTATATATAGCTAGAGATATTGATGGTTAAACATTATCATTAAACACCGTGAAAAAGTAAATAGTCCAATAATTATGAGACGGAGGGAGTATTCATTTCGGGTTTGAATTTAATAATTTTCTTTCCTAAACATTACAAAATCACGTAATTTAATTTATTGAAATACTTATTTTGTTTTTTCTGAATCTCATTTTGGGATGCAAGGAGACTCAAATTGAGGTGCTCTAGCATTACATCCTAGGAGTAGTGTGTTCACCTAAACCTATGATAAGAAAAATCATTGAGATTGAATAAAAAAATTAGTATTCTATATATGGTTTTAAAAAAATTATATACCTAAATTAAGAACCCATCCAAAGAACGAGTCGAGGGTTTGCTATCTTCATTTAGGATTTTGTGATTTTCTTGAATTCAATATTTTTATGGTTGAGCTCTTGAAATAAAAAAATGGTCGACCTTCATCAAGAGAAAGTTCCACGAATAATTATTGCCAAGTTCACTATGGCTTTGTAATTTGATTATGAGAAGAAGATACGAAAGCTTTGGAGATGAAACATAAATTTATGCCAACCAGGCCCAAATGCTTCTCTTACTCTCTCATTCTCAGTATGCCAACCAGTATTGAGTAGAAGATTAATCTAATCACATGATTAGTATGATCGATGAAGATTTAAGCAGTAAGGTTAAGAGATCAAGGAAGTTAATATCAAGAGATAATAAATGCTTATACAAAATTTCAACTGAATGTATTATTACAAGAATCTTAAAATCGAATTGACTCTTGAAGAGGATATCTTTTCTTAAGGGTCTACATTTTTCTTCTTCTAAATAGGTCAAACTGTGGCTCAATCATGAGGTTTTCTTTGGTCCACTTTTGAATTTGTTTAATTTATTTTGATTCTGTCGCTAATGCTTGGTCACAAGTTGGTCACTCGTGAGCTTGAAATCAACCTAAAAAAATGATTCACAGATTTTATAAACTCCAATTGGTGGAATCACATCAAAATCAGTTAAATTCTCGGATCCATTATTAACGTATGCATGCTCTTGGCTTAAAAATAATTATATAAAAAGAAAGTTCACCTGGTTCTTCTCTTTGTTTGATGGTAGAGGTAGTCAAATTTCCAATATTGTTGATCTAGTTTCTTTCCCCCCGTAGTTTGTGCATATTGTAATTATATTTCGTGCAAATTAATTGCATATTGTGTGCATAATTTATGTTCATCAGATATTGTTTTGATTCTGTCACCAACACTAGCTCAGTGATCTGGTTAGTTTTTCAGATCTTGAAATCCAACCAGATTCGATAATACTTAATACTATAAAAGTGTAAAAAAGGCTCAAGCCGATTAGGATTTACACTAAAAATATGATTACTATATTTTAATTGGGGGAATTTATGAGCTTATTTTGTGCAGTTTTAAGTAGATTTTGTGAAAAATTATCTCCAAATCATCTGTGGTATACCTAATCAGCCTCATAATCGCGTACCCAAAACCACTTGGAACATCCACAACAATCTTCATCCAAGAATCTGCGTTTCTGTACTTCTTCATCCCCCACATTGAAGCTGCACACAGTTTCAAAGAAAGAACCTGGTTGTCGGAGAACATATACACTACGCAAAAGACAACCACCCAACTCCCCCAAAACCCACTCACTCACTGTTCGCACAATTAGATTATCGTATAACTCTATACTCATTAGATCCAAGATCATTGATGGCTATTTAGCCGTTGGTCGAGAACCAATGCAGAGAACACTTAGCAAAAATTGCAACAAGGGCGCCATTTTAAAATGAATTTTTTTCTGGCAAAACATGGTAGGGGAAATCAGGGAGCTACCTCCAAGAATTGATTTTCAAACTATAAAATTTTACTTCACATAAGGTCCATTTTATTTTGAAAATGAAGAGGACCAATATTTGATCACTAACCTAACTACATAGCAGTCCTTGCTCAAATGGTTGTACCCAAACCCATAGTGAAAGTTCCTCACGTGGTTTTGTACATGAAATCCCTAGAACTCCGATTACATGTTCCTAACTGGAGCTTGAGATATCTGGTAGGATTATTGAATCCAAAGATTTCATATAATCAACATGTTCTTCATGTAATTGATGTAAACCAGGCCGTTGTGAGAGCCAACAAGATTTCTTTGAGGAGTTGATGGGGGGCGGAATTGGTTCACACAAGTATGTTTTCAAGGATGATAATTATATGGGGTAGTTTAATGTCAAAGATGTAAATTAATCAATTTTTTTCATAAAAGTATACTTTGATGAGGTTTTTAAATGTATATATTGCTGGCACTAAAAAATTGATTTATTAAAAGTTGGGGAATTTGTGAGCAGATTTGAGTGGATTTTGTGCACATCGTGTGCGTATATTGTGCATGAGGGTATGCGAATGATCTTTAAAAAAATAAATTTCCCAATGTCAAACAGAAACTCAAAACCCCTGATGATGATGAACCCCGCCAAGGATCTTTTGCTTTGCTCTGATACTAAATGATATAAATCTCCTTGCGAAGACTCTGGGTTTCAGAAAATTGGATCTTTATTTATTTGAGGATCTCGCCCAACTCAAATAAATGCACGAATCGCAGCGTCTAGCCCGCA
>JAULKM010124743.1:0-20345 GCA_032355605.1 Rubia tinctorum | reverse complement strand
GTTTCTGCTTTGAGGATTCAAGTCAAGGTGGAGATTTGTTGGTATGCCTTGAATACGTATTAGCCGTTTCGACAGGTTGGTACGGGGGTCTCGTTCCGCACCCTGGCCTGGGGGTCCGAGGGGGGAGGGGGAGGGGGGCGGAGATGCCCCTGGCCCGACGGTATAGCATGTCGTCTGTTTGGGCTGTTATTGGTATTCTGTCTTCTGTTTCGGTTTGGAACAAAAATGTTTTGGGGCCCAAAGTCATTAGGGTTTACGATGGAGAGGGCTATATATAGTGTCTCGTCCTTTTACTGTAACTCTGAGAGATAGGATCGGTAGAGTGTAGGAAATCTGTAATCTGGCATTTTCTCTCTAATGGAATCTGATCTTGGTCGGCCGTGGATGTAGCCAAATTGGTGAACCACGTAAATTCTTATGTTTTGTCTTTTGCTTTTTATTTTCTTCTCTTGTGTTTTCTCGGTATTCCGCACAACAGCATCATGCCCTAGTTGAGATCCTAATTGAAACACTATTAACAACGTGCCTTCAGTTTTACTACAGGTAACTATACAATCAAGTACAGAAACCAAAGGCATGTGTATATGATTCAGCTTCTCAGGTCACAAGCTAAAATATAGTGAAACAAATCCGCTCGTAATTGATCAAAACAAAATTCAATAAAAACAAATTGAATCATCACTCATCGTTGATCAAAGCAGAACAGAATATCATCGCTAGTTATAGACAGGGGCGGATCTAGCTAGTAACATGGGGTAACCATGGTTACCCCATATTAAAAAAATAGGGGTTATTAGTATTTGGTTACCCCATGTAATTTTTTTTACCATTAACATTAAATATATTTTTTATCTATTAGTGGTTACCCCATTGAAAATTTTATGGATTCGCCACTGGTTATAGATCATGAAAAAAGTTTAACAAATAGGCGTAATTAAATCAACACGAGAAAATTCAAACCTCGTGGTCACAATCTACAAGTTCTTGCTCGCTGAGGTTGACAAGCTCTCCGGTCGCCAAATAGTGAGCTCCTTCCACAACTCCGGTTGTACTAAACGACCAGCAGGAGCCGCTTCCACACGCGCCATCAGAATCACTAGAAAACAAAATATAAACATATAAACACTCGCATAACGTGAGAGCGAATTTCAAAAGTACCTTATCCTTGACCGCGGTGACGGCATCGTGGTTGCGCCAGTCAAAATCATCCAGCAGGTCCAATGTAGGAAGTATCAGGGCCTTGTTAGCGTCGAAAGGAAGCTCTGTTGAAGTCCGGCGTGTGTGTGTGTGAGAGAGAGTCTCCGGAGCTCTGTGGATTTTCGTGTGTGTGATTTTTCAGAACTTGGGAAATAGTAGTTTTTGATGGTGTGTATCCCTCAAATTATGAGCCTTAGGTCTATGTTGGGTTTGTAGCTTACAACTTGACATGTACTAAGGTGGACCTATTAACTTCTACATAATTTGATGATCATTTTCACACTTTATTCAATAAAATAAGGATTCAATTTATATACTGTGCATTGATCACATGTTGTTAATTGTATTCTCAAAAAATAAAATGAATTGGCAAATTCTAATTAACTAACCAAAATTATCTACTGCTAACTATCAGTCACTATCTAAAATAAAATGTACCAGGGACACTATTCTCACTATATCTCATACTACCACCGCTTCATCCAAAGGTTCATATCATTTTTTTCACGGATATTTATGCATGTTGATGTAGTCAAATTTAAGTCAATGATGGATTATTGAAATGAGTTGGAACTATAAATTTCAACCCAAATAAAAAAAGTCAAAATGTGAACATTTGGTTGGGACAGAAAAAGAAAATGCAAAGCAGGAACTTCTATCTAAAACGAAGGGAGTATAATTTACCAGAGGGTAAAACTTTATCAGGCCATGACAGAAAGATCTAATATTGCCTTTTTTTCTTTTCTTTTTTCCATCTTTTGCATGAGGAGCTGTTGGGTTGTGTTTTCTAACTGAACAAAAAAATTCACTCATTATTGTTTACTCCAAAAGAAAGTTGAACAATATTTTTTGTTTTCTATTATTGGGAATACCCTATGCATTACACGCCTTTTTGCTGTTACAAAGATTGAGGGAAAATTGTTTCCCTACACAGAGGTAGAGAAGTTTGAAATGCTTTAGCTGCCAAGCTGAGAGTTACCTGCAAAATATACAAAACCATAAGGTGGCTGACTTCTGCTATAAAAAGACAAGACTATGGATTTGGAATGCAGCACACTAGACAGATGAATTAATGCATGCTTCTCCAATGATCTATCTTATGAAAACATAACCAAGAATCAAAGGGTGACTCTAGGGCAGTAATATAACCAGCCAGGCCTTCCCGTTCTTTACTTATTAAGGCAAGATAGACAAACCTTGAATGCAGTAATGGGCTTGGAGAGGATATACCGCCATACTATCCCACTGTATTAAGGTAAACTCTGTCAGCCGACAAGTGATTATGTTTAAAGTAGTGAAGATGTAATACGCAGAACTCACCCGTTACCAGATGGAGGAACAGAGCAAACTAGCACGGCACCAGCAAGAAAGGGGTGGATTTCAATTTCTAGAATCAGATTACAGAGGGAATTAGAAATAGCAACTTCAATATGATATCAAACAAGTTACTGAAAACTATTTTAAAGTCAATTCTTCCCCAGAAGATGGATTAAGCTACTGAAGACCAATGAATAAGTACTTCGCCTTGTTTAAGAAACTTAGAAATCATAACTGAAATTACCTTGTGATTTATCTTTTGCCAAATTGGCAATGTAGTATTGAACAATAAGCCCTCCGAATGAATGTCCAACTAAGATAGGGGGCACCTTCAGCTCTTTCTGGATAAAGTCAGCAACATCACCAGCATGTGTCTACTGCATATTGACACATGCTGGTGATGTTGAGTGAGATGCGGATAGTTCAATATGCAGTAGACACATGCAGTAGACACATTCTGGAGAAGTACGGCAGCCAGCGCTCAGCCCAGCACCAAGTTGCGTGATAGCTTCCATGAATGAAAACTAATGGTGGGTCCCGCGAAATATGTTCCTCCCTATCCGAAATTTTGAGTTTGCGGCCCTCTTGGAAGATGGCCTCCATGTTCAACCCAGAGGAAAGCTTGTGGAAAAGACGAGACTGCCCAGCTTTCAGCTCGTACGGAACCTGCATTCTGTGCTCCTGTTGAATGGAAGAGAGGGGTCTGATTGTCATCCGTGGATTAGGTATTTTTGTGCAGGAGAAGATCATGCTTGCACTCGTACCGAGAGCAGCCATTGTTGGATTTTAGAAGCTGAAGAAATCACAAGCTTGACTGAAATCTCATCGCGTTTTTCCGTTCACTTAGGAGCATCTCCAATCATCCATCCCCCAAATTTCATCTCATCCCACATTTTTTTAATATTTAATTAATATACTCATTCTCTCACCTTATATTCATCTCAACTTTCATTTCTATTCTACAATCATAAAATTCAACTCATTCCACTACCCCGCTTTATTGGGGTCCTCACCTTATTTTCTACTATTTCTTAAGCACATTTTTATCATGTACATAAGAATATATAATATTACACGTCACTGTATTCTCAAATATCTAAATTAGTAGTACAATATTGTTACGTAAAATAAATTGAAGGAAAAAATATATAATTTGGACAAAAAAACTTAAATAAAATTTTTAATTTCAACGAAGAACATTCATTGGAATTAGTTTAGTCTTTATTTATAGACAATTTTATTTTAATATTATTGGTTAAATTTATTTTTTTAAATTAAAAAAATATATAATTTTTTCGCCCATTTAAATTTTGGTTGTATTATTCCCATTAATTTTTCAATTGATTGATGGATTTTTTTACCACATGATACATGTTATTAATTGATTGGATCTTTAAAACAAAGAAAAAGAAAAATCTCAATACCCCACTTGCCCCACATGTTGGTGGATGAGTGTGGGATGAATCCCCCCCCCCGTTGAATGACTTCCTCTCTCTCCTGTCTCATCCCCCAAAATTAATTCCCATTGTAGAAGTTCATCCCACACTTCCCAAATTCATCACACTAATTCCATCCACATTGTAGATGCTCTAAGAGCCTTTTAGAAATGGCCCAAATGTAATTATGAGCAAAACAAAAAACAAGAGAGTGAGTTTATTTATGGTGTGTTTGACAAATCTGTGCATATAAGAAAATGTGGCTTATTTTGAAAGGAGGGGGAGATCAGTTCTACTCTTCCCCCAAAAATTAATTATACTTTCAAAATAAGTTTTTTTAGCACTCTACCAATAACTAAAAAGTGTTTTGATTATAAGTAAAACAGATTAAAAGTTCTGTCAAACATAACCATGATCTGTTGTAAGTGCATGTACGATGTTCAAATTTATAAATAATGTTTTATTTAAGGTTGGTGGTTGATTGTGAAGATGATTTAGTTGGATGTTTGTCTGTTACTAGTATACTTTTAAAGTAGTATTTTTGTTCTTCTTATGAGTTGGCGAGGGGGAAGCGTCTTTCCTCTACTGAAAGTAATAAGCTTGCATCACATTTGCTTAATTTGATTCACTGTGATCTTTGGGGGGGGGGGGGATCTGCTGTCTCTCGTTTTAGTTTATCTTAATATGTACATATCTGTTGATGATCACTCTCGTTTCACTTGGTTATATCATCTGCAGTGAAAATCTGATTTTGTATAGGGCATACCTTCATTTGAGGCTCTAGTTGAGAATCAGTTTTCTATTTCTACGAGGTCTTTCGAAGTGATGGAGGGACAACGTTTATAACTCTCGAACGTTATCACATTTTGCGTCCAAGGGCATTCATCATCAACTTTCATGCCCTTACGCACCAGAGTAAAATGTTAGTGCATAGCGGAACTATGCTTTTCCATTCCAGTTTGGACTACTCTTTTAGGTGCGATGCTTTCATTATCAATTGTCTACCTAGTTCATGTTTTATAGTCAATCTCCGCTCTCCATTCATTTTGGCACTACTATCGATTATTGCAATTTTCATTCATTTGGTTTTCGGGTTTTCCATATATGTGCCCTTATGCTCCTCATAAACATGTATTTTCTTGGGATATAGCTCACGGTATAAGGGTTGTCTATGTTTTGATCCTATAACAAAAAAGGAGTGCATAATTCATCATGCTCAATTTGATGAGAATTTATTTCCATCTTCTCGCATCAAGATAGCTGTGGCCTCTACTTCTCTTGATGGTCGGCCCTTTTGGAGAATGCTTTAGTTTCTTTAGAGGTATTTGAGTAATCATCTTTGGAAACCTAGCCTATTGTCCCCGGAGACGGTTTTGGTTTGCCTTTTGTGGATTCTCCAGTCATTTCTTACATCCACAACCGAGCCTTGTGTTGCTGGTGGTTGTCCTGCGTCAGCCACACCTCACGCACCACCGCATTGTTCTCAAATGTTGCCCTCAGCCATGCACGCGCTGTAACCCAGAGATCACGCTTCGTTTTCGTGCCCCTAATTGGCATCCCAACAGTCTTCCCCCACCATCGACATTATCTTCACCGTCGGTGAGGGTTCTTGCTCGGCCTAGCACGTCCAACGATTTAGTTCCCCCGTCTAAGACGGCTTCTCGATATCATATGACTACTCGTCCCCGCACTAGCTTCTTCAAGTACAAGGACTATTCTGATTGTTATATTTCTGATCTTTTGAGTGCTTTGTTAGTTTTGACTGAGACTCACAACTATCGTTCGACAGTCAAGGATCCAATTTGGCTTGCCGCCATGGATTCTAAGACGACTACTATTTGAACTCATCATAATTGAGAGTTGTTATCAAATCTCTCTCATCTCACCGTGGTTAGTTCAAAATGGGTGTTCATATTGAAGTTTTATGCAAATGGCTTGGTCGATCGCCACAAGGCATGTTTGATGGATCAAGATTTTTTGCACCTCACGGGTTTAAAATATAATCACACCTTCTGTTCGGTGGTCAAGGCATCCATGGTGCACACTATCACGTCTCTTGTTGTTATTCAGAAACGGTTGTTGCATCAGTTAAAGGTCAAAATGCCTTCTTGAATGGTGTTCTTGACTCTTTGGTCTACTTGGTGCAGCCTTCTAGCTACAAGGATCCCATGCGACCTGATCACGTTTGTCTTCTATGCAAGGCTATTTATAGATTGAAGCAAACTCTTCGTGCATCATTTCAGTGTTTCAGCTCTATCCTAATTAGGCTTAGCATTGTCTGCATCATCTCCTATACTTCCTTCTATGTGTTTGCGAAAATTCCCTCCTCATTTTATCTCTTAGTACATGTTGATGATATTATACTCAAACTATGGTGCTTTCATTTGAAATTTTCTTGACCGCGAGAATCATGAGATCATGATCATTGATCTCGGCACCCTACAATATTTCTTATGTTTGGAGGTTGTTCCTACTTCAGACGGCTCCTCGTGCTTGGTTTGACCATTGCAGCTCTTTCATCATTAGCCTTGGCTTGGTCTACAACTCCTCCAACTCTTCCTTCTTCGTTTTTACAAAAAATATTCCTTACTTTACCTTTTAGTATATGTTGATGATATTATTTATCCTAATAGGAAATTATGGTACTCTCATTCGAAAGTTCATTGATCGCTTGAATCACGAGGTCAAGATCATCAATCTTGGCATCCTACAATATTGGGTTTGGAGATTATTATCACTTCAAACGGCTCATTTTTCTTGGTTTCAATGTTTCAGCTCGTACCTCTTGGTATATGTTGATGATGTTATACTCTCAGTAAATGATGGTGTTGTCATTTGAAAGTTTATGGATCGTGTGAATCATGATTTCAAGATCTCCGATCTCGGCACCCTACAATATTTCTTGGGTGTGGAGGTTGTTCCTACTTCAGATGGCTCCTTGTACTTGGTTTCAACATTTCACCTCTTTCCTCATTAGCCTTGGCTCAACAATTGTCACCTCAGACGCTTCCTTCTTCGTTATTGCGAAAGGTTCCCTTTTTCTTTACCTCTCAGTATACGTTAATGGAATTGTACTCACAGTAAATGATGGAGCTCTCATTCGAAAGTTCATTGATCACGTGGGTCTCGAGATCAAGATTGTCGATATCTATACTCTACAATAATTCTTAGGTTTGGAGGTTGCTCCAATTTTAGACGGCTTATTCTTTAGTCAGGCGAGATATGCCAAGGATATACTTCTTCGTGCTGATATGACCTATGTTCCCGTGCACTATATGTGGCATACTCTCGGTTGCTTAACTCTACTAGTAAGTCGTTTGGTAATTCCACACTTTACCGCTCTTTGGTTGGTGTTCTTTAGTATTTGGAGATCACACGTCCTGATTTTTCTTATATTGTTAATATAGTCAGGCGGTTTATACAGACTCCTACGGATGACCACTTCAATGTTATCACTCAAATTTTGTGCTATTTATGTGGAACTCTTCAATTTGGGATTTCTTTTCGCGCAAATTCGTGTGCCTCTTCAACTCTTGGCTATTCGGATGCCAATTGAGCTCATTGTTTGGAGACTCATAGGTCGACTTATGGTTGCACCATTTTAATTTGTGGTAATATGGTTTCTTGGAGTGAGAGAAGCAGTTTAGGGTGTCTTGTTCTAGTTCGAAATTAGAATTACGTGTTATGGCAAATATTGTGGCGAACTTGCTTGGGTGATGAATCTTCGTCCGGATCTTCGTGTGTCGCTATATGCGCATAAGAGAGCCAAATATATTGATATTTATTATCATTTTATTTGTGAGATGGTGGCAGCTGACAAATTCAAGATATTCATATCTTTTCATACATTCATATTGCAGTCATCTTTACAAATAGTCTACCTAACTCGAATTTCTACGTTTTAAACTTTGGTTAGCAGCAATCCTAACAGTATAATAAGAGTCTTAATTTATATCGTTTTACATCCCATTTGATGAAGACGCATGATTTAGAATCCAAAATATCTATTTCAACCAAATATTTAGTTGTTGCGATAGCTAGTGGCCAACTGAAATATTTAGTCCCGTTGATTAGTCATAAAATTTCGCAAACCTCAACTTGGAATGCAACATGGTCAACTAGGGAAGAAAAGAAGTGGTCAACAAAAAGAAAGGGAAATCAAAAGGAAACGCCATTACACGTTGTCTTTTTTTTAATTAAAAAAATCAATATTCCAAGATGCTGGAAAAAAAAGTACGACAGTGATTACAATGAGTGGAATTGACATTCAATTTAACTAATCTCTAGCAATAAATAATATATTGTAAAGATATCTAAATTACATGTCAACTAGACTGATCGTCTGTACTATCACAGATCAGAGATCAAATAAAAAATTTGTAACATCGCCCTCGGGGATATTAACTTGCTTTCTGCGAAAATCATGATCACTTGGCAGAGAGGAGCGTATCACGCATCAATATCACTGTGTCAAACAGGGATCTTCTACAACTGTAACACCACTTGATCCAACCACGATTTACGTTGCCCAAACTGTAAACACCTTGAGAAACACAGATCTGACGAATCCAAATTAATGGAGACCTAAAAATAAAATCACAAACAAAATTATGAATACACGATCTGAACAAGCAGATCGAGAACAATATATCAATTTGAACAACTAAATCGAGTTATCATCATTAATACAACGATCTAATCGATCAAATAAAAAAATAATTTGTGGAGATAAATTTCACACTTATTGAATAGTAAAATGTAAATTAAAATGAACTGTTGTTCCCTATCTCCCCTCGTGAAAAGATGGGGAAAATTTTAAAGAACAAGGGGTGCGGAGATAATGGAGAGAGGGCGGCGAACCTACTATTTGACTAGTTGTAGCACAGACATTATGTTAGAGATGCCGGATGTAACCATGCCAAACACATTTATTAATCACTTCATATGGCCTTATTATCGATAAGTACCGCATACACATTTACTCCTCCACGATAAATTTCCTATTTCTCTTTTTGGGACGTTCACTATAAACTTTATAATTCTAAATTTTCTACATTTAGTCATAAATATATGATCATAACTCTTACTTTCATTTGATTTATGTAAGTCCACTTTCATCACCCATTAAAAAGATGTAACAAATACTTGTATTAAAGTTTGTGCAAAAAGTAATTAAGAACATTAAAGTGAGACAGAGGGAGTAGATATCTAGGTTACCAATTTATAATATCTATATTTTGCTGGCACGCAATATGGTTATTAATTTGGCTTGGTTGGTGGACACGAGACAGTCGATGCGTGTTACGACTTTTTAACCATTCTACCCCTTCTCAAAATGGGTGGAGGTTGAGCTGATCGATCATACTTTTGGGTAAAAAATAAAAAAATATCACCTAAATATTTATTGTAGTTCAAACTGATCAATACATGTTGAGTCACTAATGATGAATCTCTATACTCCTTCTGGTTTTTATGGGAGTCTAGTTTATTGTTTAGCATGCTGTTGGTAATGACAATAGTATCAAAGTTTATGGTTTTGGCAAGTCCAAATTAACCACCTCAGGCCGTACTCTACACCTTACCAATGTTCTACATAACTCACACATTGTCAAAAACCTTATCTTTGTTCTTTAGTTTGCAAAATATAATAACGTGACCGTTGAGTTTGACCCATTTGCTTTCTCTGTGAAGGATTCTCAGAATGGGGAGACTATTTTGATGAGCAATATTGCAAGCAAGCTTTATCCTATGTCTCCCTACCAGCTGTCCATTTCTGCTTCCACACCTGCTTGGTCTTTTGTCACTTTTGCCCTGAACATCTGGCACTCACACCTTGGCCACCCTAGTGCCCTTGTTCTTCATCATCTCCGATTTCGGTCATGCATTTCTTTCAATAAATAGTCTAGCTCCATTTTATGTAATTCTTATCAGATTAGTAAACACAAACGACTTCAGTTTTTTTATTCCACTTCCACCACTGTTTCTCCAATTGATATTATTCATAGTGATTTATGGACATCACCTATTTTGAGTAAAACAAATTACAAATATTACTTGGTCTTCATTCATAATTTTATTCAATATGAGTGGGTTTATTCTCTATAATTCAAGTCTGAGGTGTTTTCAAAATTTGTGAAATTCCATGCTTATGTTCAAACCCAATTTCAGCGCGCAATAAAATCATTTCAATACGATCTTGGTCGCGAATTTGATAACTCATCTTTCCACAATTTTGCCATGAAATATGGCCTAGTCTTTTGCTATTCAGCCTCACAAACTTCCTCTCTAAATGGTAAAGTCGAGCACATGATTCGTCGTCTAAATGAAATCATCCTAGGCCTACTATATCATGGGTGGAAGCTCTACACACTGCTGCTCACCTCTACAGCATCCTGCCCACCAAAGTCGTTGCTTTCCGCTCTCCCGCTTTCGTTCTATTTCTTAAAGAACCTACATGCGACTATATTTGTGTTTTTGGTTGTTCCCGTTAGCCCAACCTTTCATCCAAAATGCCCTACAAAATATCACCTCGTTGTTCTCGTTGTGTCTTCCTTGGTTATCCAAACAAATTTCGAAGATTTCGTTGTCTCAATCTGTCCACTGGAAAGGTTACTGTGTCTCGTCATGTCACATTTGATGAAGCAGCTTTTCCTTTCTCTGAGCCAGCCAGTGTCTCAACCCCCGCTTATCATTTTCTTGATCCATCCTTTGACCTCATTTCTCCCATCGTCCTCGATCATGTCACACCATCACCCTTGTCTTCCCTACGCCCTTCTATGATCCCCGTACCCACCCCTCTGTCCCCCCATATACCCATATCGCCACCACTCGTGTCTCCTTCCCCCGCCCCTCATTCACCCATACTGCCTCTTTCACCGACCTTGGCCCGCTGTCTCTTTACACCGCCTCCCACATCACCTTACCCGCTGGCCCCAAACACTCAACCCTCCTATCCACTTTATGACTACCCGAGCAATAAGAGACATCTTTAAGCCGCGAGCTCTATTATCCGCCACCCCAACCACCATTTCCCCACTTCAAAAATCACCTCCCCTAGCCCTACCAGATCCAAACTAGAATACTACCATTCCATACAATTTCACGCATTAAAGGATAATCATAAGTGGGACTTGGTACCTCGCCTTGCTGATGCTCATGTCATACTTTACATGTGGTTATATCGTCATAAGTTTCATTCTGATGGCTCTTTGCAACTATATAAGGTCAGGCTTGTGGTTAATGGGAAAACTCAGTAGGTTGGAATTGATTGTGATGAAACATGTAGTCATGTGGTTAAGCCCACAACCATTTTCACCATCTTGAGCTTGGCGGTCTATCGTTCTTGGTTGATACATCAGTTGTATGTAAAGAGCTCTTTTCTCCATGACAGCCTGCGTGAAACATTTTATCTGCATCGGGTGCCTGGTTTTATTGATCCCGCGGTGGCCCCAACATGTCTTCAGTCTTTGGAAGTCTTTATATGGCCTCAAGTAGGCACCTCGAGATTGGTTCTAGATATTTGCTACATTTGTTCTGTCTCACATCTTCACAAGCAGTGTTTGCGACAATTTTCTATTCATACTGAGTCGTGGTGGCCACACGACTTATTTGCTCTTACATATTGATGATATTGTCCTCACTGCTTCTAGTACTGCACTTCTCCGCGACATCATCTCTAAACTGTCTCCGAAATTCACTATGACTGACCTTGGTGCTCTTCATCATTTTCTGGGTATTTCTGTTGCTCGCTCCTCCAGTGGTTTATTTTTATTGTAGCAACAGAATGCCAGCGATATTATCATTCGGGCCTCCATGTTATCCTACAACCCGTCGGTGATTCCTTATTATACCGGTGCCAAGCTTAGCGCCACTGCCAGTCCATTGCTTGAAGATCTCGGTCCTTACAGAAGTCTGGTTGGAGCTCTTCAGTACCTCACCATCACTCGTCCAAACATTGCCTATGATGTACAACAAGATTTCTTATTCATCCATGCACCTCCAGAACCTCATATGTAGCCTCATTAAGAGAATTTTAAGGTATATTTAGGGTAATATTGATTATGGACTTCATTTGTTCAAGTCTCAGTCCCACACGATCACTGCCTATTTTGATGCAGATTGGGCTGGCTGTCCAGATTCTAGACGTTTGACTTCTACCTATTGTGTATTTCTTGGCGACAACCTGGTGTCTTGGTCTTCCAATCGTCAGGCGACTATCTTGGTCTAGTGCAGAAGCCGAATACAAGGGTGTTGCAAATGGAGTCGCAGAAATGAGTTGGATACAAAACCTTCTTCTTGAGCTGTGTGTTCCCATCAGGCATGCCACACTTGTCTATTGCGACAATATCTCTACTGTGTACCTGTCCAGCAATCCAGTACAACATCAACGGACTAAGCATGTTGAGCTTGATATTCATTTCGTCTGTGAGAAGGTCCAGGTTTGTTCTGTTCGTGTGCTTCATGTTCTTGCTGAGTACCAGTATGCTGATATCCTCACTAATTAAGGGACTACCAAATTATCTTTTTCTTCAGTTTTGATCCACCCCGAGCGTACGTCCTCCTCCCACTTTGACTGAGGGGGTATATATAGTAAATATGTAAATATATAGTTACCTATATTAGCACAGTTGTAGATATGGTATAACTCTCTTGTACAATCTATTTATACTGAATGATAATAAATCACCCATTACGGGATTACCTTTTCTTACAGACATGTCGTTTCTTTGAAAAATAAAAAGATTGGAGAAGATTTTATGGGGAGAATAAAAAAGTAAATTGAGTGGATGAAATTAATCATAATTTTGTCAAAAATGAAGGTGCCAATATTTAAAAACCAGAGAGAGTACTTCAACAGGTTCTAATACGAGCCTGACACTAGCAAGAACTATAAGCTGAAACATATGGCAATAGAAAATTGGATTATGTACAAGATGGTGGCAAGAGGGTTGGTTCCAGCGGGAGTTCACATGTGCAAGTCAGCGGTCACCAATATCATGTTGTTCTAATATTTCGTACAGAATGTGAAGATCGATCTCCACTACATCATTGTGCAACACATGTTGTCATCAGTCGTCCAGTCGAACAAGAATGTATTCCTACATTAAATATAACACGTTCAAATTCACACTCTCTTCATGTACAATGCTTCTAGATTTCTACAATGGATGCATGCATTCAAAAAGTTTGGAAATTGATTGTTCAGATCATGCCATTGAACAATCGCATTATCTTCTCACACCTCTTGTCTATATATCACACCTTCTATTGAAAAATGGTTAAATCGACGACAACTACCTTATACGATAACAACATTTATAAGTGAACCACAATCGAACATCTATTTTACACAAGAATGAGAAAAAAGTTAGGATTCACACAAACAAAAACATATCCTAGTTTTGCATTTCGTAGGTCCAACAATGAACCTGCCGCAACTGATATGAGAATAGAATAACGATTTCATCTGGTAGATATTCGAATGGTGTCTCCATACCTTATTATCTTGGTGTAAATTTTTGGATGAAGATGAGAGTGAACATAGTGGGTACAAAGTTGAATGATTTGTTTGTGAATTTAGGTTAAAAATAGTGGTTTAAAGGAATATATGTAATGAATGGTAATAATGATTCAAAGGGTGTTCTTTCATATTCCACCTAAGAAAATGAACATATCCCTTCGAAACAATAAACATTAGCTGCACACATGGTATAATTGTGCATGAAACCAAAATTTCAAAGTTCTTTTTTCAACTTCCGGTAGTGCGACCTGAATTCGACATTACATCCAAACTCGGAAAGATATAATGGGACAGTGGTTGAAATCAACCCCGTGTTTCTTTACATTTGACGACGGTTTATTAATAATCGTCATAAATAATGTACTAATAGATGGTGGTTTAATTTCACACACCATCTATTGGGCTTTCATAACTGTCCAACGCATGCTATCCTCTCGACCCTTTGTTCATATATCGAAACATCTATAGGAAGAACGACAGTTCCTAACCTTAAACTTATATATGCCACGCAGCTGCGTAATTAATGGGCAATCATGCACTAGTGGAAACCGAATATGGCTAATATATAATTAGGACAAAGCTGAAAGATGTTCGTCCTATGAAACTGTAGGATACTACAAAGAACTGGAGGATAGGACAAATAAAGGCCATAATATAAGTGAAGCCAGTAGATGGCCAATCTACCAGCGAGGAGTTTTTGAAGATTCTAGCCTGGTTGAGAAATGGCAAGAAGATAACCTAATTGTAGCCTAGGGGTTTTTACAGATTGGGAAACCTCTTGTTCTACTTCCAGCACCATCTACTTGCTGGAGAGATATACAGTGCGTTCACGATTAGTGATTATTTTGGCTCTTCTTCTCCTTTTTCTTTTCTTTATTAATAGAAGAGCCACTGGAGTTAGAATTTCCACCCACAAGGAGACAATTGTATCACTGAGAAGTGTGAAGCTCATTAATGTGCTCTTCCCCTTTTGGGAGAGGAGGCACAATCCTAGAGGTGGAAGGTGGTGGTGCCAAAAAAGTTAAATCAAACATGACTTTTGGAGAAGTTAAGCTGGAGAAATAACTTAATTACTTGTTACTAATCTTTTGAGAATGGGAAGAAGTTTGAGGAAGGGGGGATTTACGAGGAAGAATGACTGCAAAATGAGTAAATTAAATTTATCTTTGAGTTTTATAATGTCATGAAGTTAGGCGGTTTTCGAAATAGAATGTAATGATGATTGCATCAGAAATAGGTGATAACATACGCCGCCTTTGAAAAGTACTTTTTCTCTACCTAAGATAGTGACATGTGGGGCTTTAATTAGGGTGAAGCGTGTGAACAATTTGGATGCTTGTCAGCTTTTGGTGATTGAAGAAACTAAAGGGCACAGACAAATCATGACCTTCAGCGTGGTTGAGAAAACCAAATGTCTCAAATGAAGCACAACATTCAACTTTCTTGGGGACTAGTGATCATGGTTGGGCCGAAACTCATCAGCCTAGACTGAAGTCAATGTGATTAGGTAATAACAATTCCATTGGGTGGAACCCCACTATGATTGAAGGTTCTCATGATTGAAGTATATTTAAGTATGGCTCAATACCAATTCTACTATGGCAAGATGCATATTGCGATAAGGAATAAGTATATTTACTCTACTTGAATTTGGAGAGTTTATAGGGATCGACCCCCATAACATTACTACAAACTAAGGCTAATGTAACACTTTGAACGTGTTTCTTTAGGTGTTAAAAATGCTTAGTTGGACCTATTGCAACATTTTTACAGTTATTAAATTAGGTGATGTTGCATTAGATCTAATGCATCAATTTAGGTAAAATATTTCAAAGGTTTAAGCAACACTTTATAAGCAATTGTAACAATTTAACAAGCGTTGTTAGAAAAGTGTTACAATAACTCTAATTTGTAATATTGTAAATGCCATAATATGTCTCTAATTTATATATTATATTCTCATCATTCAGAGTAAGCACGTTTGTGCTGACTTTAGTATCAAAGAGTCTTTCCCCCGATACTTCAGAGACTTTGTCTTGCAGGATTGGCGTTATCGAGTAAATTAAGATCAGGTTACCAGGTCGGCGTCCATCCCATATATAATTTTATAAGCTTTTAATTAGAAATATTCCATTTAGTTAATATGTGAATTCAAACATGTACAACTCAAATTTAATCAGCCTTAATTGATAAAATTAAAATAATATTTATCATTACAAAATAGGAGTATTATTCAAAAATAGTTCAGAAATTCGTGAGTATAATAGTAATACTCCGTACTAGAATATTCATCGACTTAACAAGTTTGGTGGCGTATAACAGGATAGATTGGCACTCTTCTTTCTTTAAAATTAAAAATGATACATATACAAAATGCCATAGTTCATAGTCATGTATTATTACTTATCACTTCATATATTAGGAAAAAACAATAATTCTATCTAGGTTTTCACCAGCCCTTCATTTCCAGCGAGCATCAGGTACTTATTCCTTCTAGTAAAAGTAGTACACTCAAATCCCAGCGCATCACCCAGTTTCCTCTGTACATAGTTCGCCACCTCGTGCGCCGACTTTCCGCCGCCGGCGACAGTAAGCTCCTCCGGCAACTTCTCAAGAACCTCAATACTATAACAAGGCATAGGATTCATGGCGAAGAAAATAAGGTCCAAACATTTGAACCCGCTCGCAGTTGTACCATAAAACATTGTCACATGAGTGTTGACCGCCACCGGCACGATCTCATCCGTCAACTCCGCAAACAGAGAGCTGAACCTCAGCAAGTAGGGCTCCCGACAAGTTGTCCCCTCAGGGCAGACAACAAGGTCACCTTCCCTCAACAAGCTCTCAATGGTCTTAGCATCTTGGGTCCTGTCCCTCCTCAATCGAACTGTCCGAATCGGCGCGATTATCTCCGAGAATCTGCTCAGACTGTAGGTTAATGCTGCAAGAGGCTTCTGGAGGGCTAAGGTTAGAAAGACGGGATCCAGAAGTGTCCGGTGGTTGCAAACGTAGAGAACTCCGCTGTTTTTTTCACCGGTTTTTTGTGAGGTGGGGTGGATTTTGTGCCGGAATGTTATTCCACTGGATTTGATTAGGAAAGTTGAGATGTTGTAAGGGAGTGATCGGACTGCTAGGGCTCTGAGGATTCCTAGGATTATTCCGAATGGAAGCCATAGGAACATTTTGAGAGAGGCCAATGGAGTTGGGAGGAAAGCTAGCCTGCCGTCGTGGAATATGAGTGGCTTTGGGTACTTGCTTCTCGGAAGTATTGTGGCGGCGCGTGTTCTCCGGTCGTGTTCGGTTACTACATATGCTTCCTGTAAGAAAAGAATTGTCCGTGTTACTCCTCCATGTCAAAATGTTTTGGAAAATTTGCATCAATGATGATTAGTTTGGTTCAGTTGAATTTAATTAGTTTCTTAAGAACCGGTGATTAATTTAATGTTACTCAAATTGATCAAACAATTTGGAAGGAAAGGTTTGGTTGCAGTAATTTTACAGAGTATGAATCGTTTTGAAAATTACATTTTGTCCTACAAAAGAGTTTTGGTACTTTTATAATCTTTAATTAGTATGCACTCTTGTAATTATATTATGAACCTTTCTTGATACATACAATTGTTTCTTAATTAATCATTTGAATAATGCTCAATTGTACATGTATTAAATGGTACAAGCAAAGCCAAGATCATGGGAAGCTTCTTCTCACCTCCTAACAAACAAATACTCCCTCCGGTTCACTAATATTCACTAGCTTACTTTTGGCACATGGATTTAAAAAGGCTGAATAAGTGGTTGAGAATGAATTGAAGAAAAAAAAGTAAAAAAGTAAACTGTGTGAATGAAAACAATTTAGAATTTGCCAAAAAGGAAAAGTATCCAATATTAAAAAATAATCCTAAAATAAAAAAGTAAGCCCCAACGTTTAAAAACTAGACGGAGTTTTCCAATTTTTGTTTGATATATGGCTCACGTGATGCCATAAGAACGAAAAAACTATACTGCTCAACTGTTCCCCTTTGCTTCCGACAGCGAGTCAAAGAAAATTAAAGAGTGAGTGAGTTACATACGGTAACTACAAAACAGTAATCAATAAAGTTAGCCAAATACTAATAAAGAAGGCATAAATGCATTTACGTCATGTCAGATCCTTTTTCATTCACTCCTTTCTCACCGTTTTTCATAACCAATAAAAACTAATGCAGTAATATACATTTTGCAGTAACAACAAAATATTAAACCAAAGAACGCATATAAAGGAAATAATCTTTTCTCTCAATATTCTAGAACAGCAACAACGTAGTGATTTCAAGAGCTATGATGTGAAAAGTCTAATTGATTATCCAGTATGAAAAATGAAAATAAACAATACTTATCTAGTTCGCTCTGATAACACAGACTAAAAATATTATGAAAGTAATTAACATACTCTCCAACTCTGCATAACCTTTCTATTTTCTAATTTCGTCCGTCCTATCAAAAGATTCATATTTTTTTTCATTTGAACTGAAATTTATGCCTTATATATATAATTAGCCAACTCATTTTAAATCCCACATTTCATGCCACATCAGCATATGTTCGTACAAAAAAAGAAATAGCCTTACTCTAAGGGGAAATAATTTTTGAGTAAATGAATTCATAGTGAGCATGTTTTACTGACCTTGCAACTGGAGATGAGCTTCAGATTGCTATCCAAAGTAGTAGAACTTGCGAGTCCCAAATCAGGCATTTTTGCTCCAAAACATTCCCCAATGGATACACCATCCTTCACAACCACCACAGATGGCGAGCTGGATAAAAATCCAGTAAAAAACACATTCCCAACCGAATGCAACTCGGTTCCCTGAACAAAATCAACCTTAAGATAATCTTTAAGGAACCCTTCAACCATCACCCTTGGGACACTGGTAAAAACCGACCTCGATCCCACCGAACCAAGAACCTCGAAAACCCGAAGATTAAGGTTCTCGAGATAGAACTTTGGCAAGACCGCCCTAGAAACCACTCCCATGTCTCCAACTCTCAGACCACAGAATGTGACAAAGATCATGGCTTTCATCTGCAGCTCAGAGCTCAGAATGCAAAGCAATGGGTAGGCTAGAAGCAAGAGAAGAGCGCGGAAAATGCTCCCACCTTCAAATGCCACGAGCATGAAGTAGGGGAAGCATACGGATGACTGTGACGACGATGATGATCGTAACAGCGCTGTGAAATCACAGATTAGTTTCTGCGATTCCCTGCCGTGTAACACACACTTGGTGACGCTAGGGAAAATGCTGTACGACGTTGGAATTTCGTCATCTTTATTGGATTTTATCATCTTCTTTGCTGAGTTGATAAGCATGACTGTGCACAAGAAACAAGATGAGAGTATGTAGAGGTGCATCACCATTATGCAAAGATAAAACTGTGTGAAGAGAGTGGTGGAATGAGATGGTCAATTGAAGTAAGGAAAGGAGTGAAGAGTGGAGAGAGTTTTTTAAGTACTCCACCGTTTTTCTATTTATGACATCATAGGTTTAGATGCGTGGATTTAGGTGGAAAAAATTAATGGATGATATTAAAAGTAAAAAGTAAAATGAGTGGATGAAATTGAATGAATCTTGTCAAAAAAGGAAAGAGTGCCAAATAAAAGAAAACATCTATTTATAGTAAGTGTGTCATAAATAACAAAACAGTGAAAAGAAAGCTACAAATGCCTTTAATAATGGTGGGAGTATAAATTTGCTGTTATGTTCTCCTAGCTAGTGCAATATTAGGATTTGCATGCACTCTCCAATTGTAAAGGTATACCAAAATCAGAATTTTTGTCTTAAGGTCTTATTTGTTTTTATGATATGCTGTTATATAGAACTTTATAGTTAAATGCAAATATTGGATGGAGAAAACAGGGAAATATTTTGTAATAATGTGATATGTAAATTTGACTGTTCAAAATGGAAGATATGAAATTTAGACAGGAAATGGTGGGAGTACTACTTATGTTGGAACCAATTAAGCAATATATAATAATTCACACTACTTACTATCTCTAGTTACTCTCGCGGGTTTATACTTAAATTTTTAGTAGAACGTGTATACAACATTTTGCGCACTTATTCATTTGAGATATTTTATTACATTAATACTTTTCAACAATGGAAATTTAAAATTATTTTTGCTCAATCATTTTACTTTTTTTTCCTTACAATGTAATTTACTTCACTTATTTAACATCTCGTAAATCACAGCATTAAAAGACGTAGTGTATCAACAATAAGGAAACATAACAATTTTTATTTTTAAACTAAACCTGCATGGTAAATGATAGCTAGATAATGTTTGTTCGTTGTTTTAATTGCCAGATTTGCCTACCAATTTTACTAATTTTTTAAATTAGATTTTTTTTATTTGTAGCGTGTTTGATAGATATATAATTGTTAACACTTTTTCAATTTTTATACAAAATCACATTGTTAATACTGAAAAAATTAAGAGAAAATTAAAATTTTATTTTCATTAATGTTTTATTTTGGCCGAAAATCTAGTTTCTTAGCTCTCCCACAAGCTAATTATTGCAAACATTTTTTGTCTAAATTATTATTATTTAATTAGGTTCTTTTAACCTAATTTAAATGTAGTTGAATTTAATTGAATTCAATTAAATTGAAAATACTCCTTCCCTTCAATTTATTATAGCACACTTTGCAAACAGTTTTCTCAGAACATGTTTAACCACTAATAGGGGTGGCAAAATAGACTCGTAATCTGCGGGTCAAGTGGGTTAGATATTTTTTAAACCCGAATGTGTATGAGTAAAATGGGTAATGAGTTAAATATGTAATGGGTCAAATGAGTATTTGAAAAATATGGGTCTGGCGGGTTGGGTTTGT
>JAULKM010124734.1:0-20346 GCA_032355605.1 Rubia tinctorum | reverse complement strand
ATGGGTCATACCCATATTTTTTAATTACCCATTTTACCCAACCTGTATTTGACCCGTCCGCCCATTTGCCACCCCTATGCGTAGCGAATCCAGACGCAAGTGACCTAGTAAGTGAAGATGACAATGGCAGATGAACTATAAAACAGCAGCGGCGCAGAGGATATCGACACCGGCGACCAAGTAACTGAAGACAACAATGGTAGGCTGGTCGGAAAATGGTATCAGAAAAGAGAATATTGACGGCGACGACGGAGAAGGCGAGGAGACAGCAGAGAAGGTGAGGAGGCAACGGAGGCGACACGGCGGAGAATGTGAGAGAAGGAAGAAGACGAGTTCCGTGTCTTTATTTTGTTTATTTGCTGTTTGGTCCTACGATGTTTTTGTAGTTTTCATTATGGCGCAAAAATTATATTTTTAAATTGACCCTCGAATTTGATTTGTCATTTTCCTATTTTCAATTCCTGGTCTTATGGTAAGACGGTCTCGTAGGAGACGAACTCATTATTTTAGTGAGTACATGTAACATAAAGAAAGAGTAACATATATATATATATATAGACACACACGATTCTTATTGTGTACGCCAGGGGTACGATGTTTACGGTGTCCCCCGACAATTAAATAGTAACTGATAATTAATTTGTATGTTTAAAAAATAAAAGATAAACACAAATCACTATCTAGGATTCAAGGAAATCAACAGCAGTAATAATTCATATACTATTAGGGACACAATGTGGAAGGTAACTCCAGGGTACCGTATAATTATGTATTATGCTTATGATTCATTGCTACAAATTAGAACTGATGTAACACTTTTCTAATAAAATTTCTCAAAATATTGCAACGACTTATAAAAAATAGTTACTCAAACGTTAAAAATGTTATCAAAATCTTGAAAAGTGTTGCGGTAGATTTAATGCAACATAATCTAAGGTAATACTTGTAAAAGTATTGCAGTAGGTCCAACTTAATAATTTTAATATCTAAAGTAGTCACTCGTCGCATTTCAACCTGCAATTTAACTACTTTTAGTCAAAACTTCTTAATTTTGACCATAAAATTGAATTCATGTACAAGTATAAATATTATTGTATGATTCCTTGTTAGATTTGTTACAAATATATTTTTCAAATTATCAACTTTTCATTAAAAAAAATTAATAATTATTCATTAAAAATATTGGGATCAAACATTTTTTAAATCAATTATTAATAATCAAAGTGTGCAAATTAAATAAAACAGAAGGATCAAGTACCTCTTTTAAAGTGTTATACTCCCTTCATTTCTCTATAATGGCACCATAGGTCTAGGTGTTTGGATTTAGGTGGAGAAAATGATTGGGTGAAATTGAATGTAGAATGTAAAAAGTAAAATGAACGGATGAATTTAAAAAAATATTACCAAAAATGAAAAATGTGTCAATATAAAAGAAATAATCCAAAAGAAAAGTGTGTCAATAATATAGAAACAGATGGAGTATTAACCTTACCTTGTAACTGTGATGTTATTAAAATATAAGAACACATAAAATGAGAGATTTGTAGTCCCCGTTTGTTGACATGAAGTCCCGGTTTTATTTACAATGTGGAACTTTTTAGTGTGACTTTTACAAAAATTTAATGACATGGATGGATTGGTTCTCTTGGGGTAAATCTACCCAAAAGACACAGAATCCCCTCCCCCGTTTTGTTTTCCTTCATAATCCACATCATTTGCCAAAGCATATGATTTTTTTTCCTTTTCAAAAGTTATTTATTTTTTTAGCAATGTATTTTTTTGTAGTTTTAAATTTTTACCAACATTTTTATTTCCCTTTTATCTAATATTCACTATATGTCGATATCCAACTCATTTACAATGCTAAAGTCTTCAATTTAATTTAACCTTGAAATTATGCATTGCGTAGTTTAACTTTATTTATTTATTTGGTTAACAAATATATATAATTAATTATTGTTTTTGATATAAATCATTTTCACAACTTCAAATTACTCCCTCCATCTCAACTCTATTTGCACTTATACTTTTCTTACACTATTCTCCATCAAAATTTTACTGCATATTTGAATTTATATATGAACAAAAATGTTATCATATGTGATATTATTGAATTCGTCGCAATATAAAGTTTCTAAATTTCAACTTTTTATTTCCCGTTATTATACTCAGATAAACATATTAGCGGTATAACATGTTTTCTGAACAACGTGATAATGATTGTGGAGCAAATAAAGATGGAACAGAGGGAGTACTAGATATAATTTTTTCATATTAATACAAAAATAAAAAAAAAAGTTATTTAGGTAATTAAAGCTAATTTATTTCTATTTTAATAACTAATTTACAAATATAAATAGTGAGTTGAAAATAATTAAAATTTGTAGGATCAATCAAAAATGATGTGAAATGTACTGTGAATGTGATTGAATTATTGTGAAATCTGAACCAGTTAAAAGAAGAGAGAGTGCAAAAGTCCCTAAATAAAACATTTACTTTGCCCATGCTCTAAGAATTAGGTAACGTAGCGAACAGATAAATAATCGAAATAGATTCTTAAGTTTTACTGTACCATTATTTAGTTGACCAAAAAAATTTGCAGATCCGTAGCTAGTAGTTGTAACTTGTACTCCTCGGAGATTGGCACAATCAGATACCACATGTGATTCATGTGGACGTGATCCTATCACCACCCAACGTCGTTGACATTTAGCAAATTTTAAAAACCTACAGAAATTGTGTCCTACCGTATATTTTCCAGCTAAAATAGATACTCCGTATGAACTAGTGCTCCTGTCGTGGCTGGCCAATCGTTGAAAACGGGATATACGGATTATTTGGACCACCTCCCATTAGTGGAGAGAAGGCCAATTGCAGGCGATTTTATCAAACCAGAAAAGTTCAAGTGCCTTCTTTAATACTGACTTTGATCGATTCGATTAATCTGTTGGGGTATGAAATAAGTTTGAAATTTGAAACCTATTTTCGAGGTCCCAAAAAGAATGCTATTGGAATCCTAGGTTTTCAGCAGCAAGCAAATGAACCAAATATGACAAAATACATGGTAATAGATCGATCTATACAAGAAACATACAAATCTAATACACTAAAATGAACCATATCTAATACGCTTAAGTGACTAAACAAGTTTACAAATCTAGGCGGGCAGAGGAGACGCGCCAGAGCTACGTAGGAGACGCATTAGAGCGGTTTCGCGGCGACGGACGACTATTGATTGCTACTAGGTGGAGAAGGGAGATGCGGCCCGGTGGAGGGAGGAGGGCTTCGCGTCCCGCGGGAAGTTCTAGGTGGAGAAGGGAGAGGGGGTGGCGCCGGAGGTTCTGGGTGGAGAAGGGAGAGGTAGTGACATGGCCCGGTGGAGGGAAAAAGGAGAGTCAGGGGGGAGGGAGGTGGGAGGGTCGGGAGACGAAGGCGGGAGAGCGACGATGAGTAGGGTTTATTTCGCAGTGGGGAAGGAAAAATAAGGGAGCCAGTGAAGAGTTAAGTGAGGAAGAAAATGATTTCATACTTTAGAAAAAAAATCAAGTGAGGAAGGAAACCCTAACAGCTAGCTTTATATACTTGGCCAATAAACACGCCTCATTAAAGGCGGTTCTTCAATAGAATGATCTTTAATTGATACCCATTAAAGGCGGTTCTTGAAGAACCGCCTTTGATCAATTGAAAAGTGCTTTTAAATTTTTATTGGGTGCTTAGGAGAAAGTTCCAAATTCGGAACCTCCCTGGGGTCTCAATAAAAGGCGGTTCCTTAGGAAACGCCTTTGATCACTGCCTTTAATCTAAAACTCTCCACTAGTGTCCAATGGTAAGTTACAAGGGTTGTAACTTGACTTGTCATGTCATCTTTTCAAACTAACGATCTGGTAAGCTACACACTCTCACAATGGTAAATTACACTAATGGAAAATACCCCATCGGCACTAGTAAAATACCACCAAGGCACGTAAAATCTCCCCTTGAGATACCGGTGCCTAAGTGACCCGGTGCAAATTTTAACAGTTTTGAGCACCGGGTGCTATATATATGAGCACCTGTAAGGAAAATACCAGTGCTTGGTCATTTCCATACCGGTATGTACTACCGGTGCCTATGAAGCTACATTCTTGCACCGGGTTACTCAAGCACCGTCGGTGCTTGTTCGGTGAAATACCGGTGCTAGTAAATAGGTGATCAATTGAAAAAAATCCAACCAATGAGAATAAACTCACCAACTAGAATATGAAACCCAAAAATTCATAAAGAATGATATGATGAACAAAACACGCACAAAAAATAGAAGTTCACGTAACAAACTGGAAAATTTATAACCACAACCTAGAATTTTGTTATATATGTCTGAAAATACATAACATCCCTCAATTCATGAAACAAACTAAAACTAAACATAGATTAACAACATCAATTATCATAAAAACTAGAACCTAATCTCCATAAACCCTAGATAATATCAATGACCCATAACCGTGAAAATGAGGTCGGACGCAAGGGCTGAGGCGCGGTTGAACGCGGTGGTGTCGTTGAGATCTAAGGCGCAGTGGATCTAAGCTGAACCCGACATTTTTGGTGGAGCTTGCGAGGAGATGGCATCAGGACTGGTTCGGGAGATGGCATCGGGGTTGGTGCGCCACAGGGAGGGTGGAGAGGGGGTTATCATTGTCGGTGTCGAAGCCTTCAAAAGTTGATCGGCGGCCGAGAGGGAAAGGTGGTGGAGGAGGAGGGAGATGATGGAGAGGAGGCAAAGGCAGAGAGAGGTGGTGAAGTGAGGGTTATTAGGAGAGGAGGATTTTATATGGTTAGGGTTTCAATGCTCTAACTTGGGCCAAGTTAAGTTTTTTTTAACATCGAAGCACCACTACGAAAATCGGTGCCTATGGTGTCATATCGGTGCTAGGTACCTTAAACGCATCTATATGACGCTCATTTAAGTGGGCTTTTTTTTTCTTCCCCAGAGGAAAGGGAAGAAAATATTCTAAGTAGCTAGCACCGGTAGTCTGACCGGTTCCTACGATGATGCTACCAGTGCTCATAAAAATCCCTAAAAAATATTAGACGATTTAAAAAAAATCATTTTTCCACTACATATTAGCACCGGTTTGGCTGAAAAACAATGCTGGTGCTAATATATTTTCCCCTCTAAGTTAAAATTTTTCATTTTTACAATTATATCAATGAGAATAAATTTGGAGGAGGCGAATCCAAAAATTGAAGAAACCAAAACACTATTAAATAGGGGACAGTTACGTTATTGAAAATTGGGCTACAATGGGTGAGCGGAAGAGCTTGTAACACAATTCTCGGAAAATTACACCGTAGGCCAAAATTGTGTTACCCCATTATCCATTGCTCTAAAAGACATGATTTTTGTTATATTTTTCCTAAATATAGAAATACAAAATAAATGTTTTTTTTGGTAAAATATTGAAAAGCACTACAACATTTTCTAGAGTAACTTATGGTTGATTACTTCAAAATTACAAAGTGAAATCGGAAAGGATTATGGATATGCTTTTGTACTTGATTTTTGATAAATATTCCCTTGCAGACATGAAAAATATATTAGGGTTTTATAGGGTAGCCTCACGTTCGAGCAGATTTCAGTTTGGAGTTACGAAATAAAGCTCTTTATGTTTTGCACATAGATCCCTCCAAGAAAGTTGAAGTCGTCGAATCACGAAATCGACATAACCAAAATGCAATTCAATAATATATTATCGCAACTCTGCAATTTGGGTATGTATGAGTGAACGGAAGGGTTTCGAAAGTCAATATTGATTATTTCTATAAATTCTTGGGAAATTACATTGTTGACTAAAATAGTGTTACCCCATTACCCATTGCTCCAAAATACGTGATTATTGTTATTCTTTCCTAAATGTAGAAATATAAAATGATTTTTTTTGGGTGAAATATTGAAAAGCACTTGTACATGTTGTAGATTAACTTATGGCTGATTACTTGGAAGTTACAAAGTGAAATTGGAAAGGATTATGGATATGTTTTTGTACTCAATTTTTGATAAATATTTATTTATAGACATGGAAAATACAATGGGGCGTATAAGGTAGCATCACGTTTGAGCGAATTTCAATTTGGAGTTACGAGGAAAGTTTTTACTTTTTGCACTTACATCCCTCCAAGAAAGTTGGATTCATTGAATCACGAAATTGGCGGAACCAAAATGCAATTCGATAATATATAATTGAGACTTTGAAATTTGGGCATGTATGGTGTAAAGAAGAGTCTCAAAAGTCAACATTGATTACTTCTACACAGTTTTGAAAAATTACAATGTGCCCAAAATTGTGTTATCCCATTATCCATTGCTCCAAAATACATGATTTTTGTTATTCTTGACTAAATATAAAAATATTAAATAATTTTTTTTGTGGTGAAATGTTGAAAACTAATAGTACATGTTCTTGGGTAACTCACATCATAAACTCATTTTCAAGGGTAACTCATACCATAAACCATTTTACGAAAAATTTCTATGAGCACTAGTATTATTACTGGTGCTAGCTATTTTCCCACAAAATTTTACCCACCAAAATTACTATTCAGGTCTTAGGCACCTGTATTGGCACCGGTATTAGCATTGGTGTATGTCATCCATCCAAAACCAGTGCTGGAAAATATTAAATCCAAACATTTTTTCTTCAAAGCCACTGGCATTAAGTGTACCAGTGCATAATTTATTATACGCACCAGTATTTTGATTCTGTAGCACCAATATCAGTGACATATCGGTGCCCATGTACCTGTTTTACAATAGAACTACATGTGCAACTTGATAGGTCCAACATAATTTTACAATATTCATCTTTCTGTTTAATAAAATATAAGTGTTATATATCTAATAATAATAATTATCAAATTAAGTATTATTGCTTAACTTTAAATTAAATTTATTTGAAGTAAAATATATGTAATATAATTTTTTAAATAAACTACAATATTTAATCTTTCTCTTCAAAGATACATCAAATATGGATGAAAGAGTTAAATAATATTATGAGCAAATATGTGAAATCATTAGAACTAAGTATGGGAATGCTTGATAGCATATTGATGTATAATTTTAATTGCATAATTTTCTATATTTATTAGTTTAAAAAATATATTAATTATTTTACAATTCTATTCATGCATGATAAATAAAATAAAATAAAATAATATTAGTGTATTTTTTAATAAATTTATTTTAGTTTTTGTTGTAGGTGAAGATTGTACTAAAGATTGTCCTACAAACCAACCAAATTATCTGTAGAATACACTTTCTGCATTTGAAGCATTAAATGGAGAGATATCAAGAAACCTGCTCCTACAAGATACAATTGCTTGCAAGCTGTACGGACTCTGCAACAATGGTAAGCAACCCTGCTGCAATTTACAATTTTACAAGATGGTCCAAAAGTACTACCATTAACATTTTCAATGGTAAGTTATAAGGGGTTGTACCTTGACTTGTCAAGTCATTCTTCAAGTTAATGATGTGGCAAACTACACACTATATTTTAATTGATTGCTAAATTAAGAAGCTAAAAAATATGTAATTATTGTTGTATCGTAGGATTGCCCATAGGAATAATTTTTTTGATGAATGTCGAACTAGTGAGGAGTATCAATCATTCGTAGCTAACTTCATCGAGTATATATTTGAGAATTCGCAAGAAAACAATTTTTCATATGTATATCCTTGCAAGAAGTGCTGAAACTTCTCAATTCATGAAGATTCCACTGGTTTGAAAGATGGCTTATTTATAAACGATTTTGACCCAACATATACAACTTGGTTTGGCATGGGGGAGAATGTGGATGAGTCCACAAGAAATAATGTAGAGACCGGCAAGAATGATAGGTTGGATGAGTTGGTTAAGGAGTTTGTGAAGAACTACAGTGCCAATCAAGAAAGGTTTCCAGCCTTGCACAAACATAAGGAGACACTATTATACGATGGGTGCCCCGAAGGAATGATAGTATTAAAAGTCACTTTGAAATTGATGAATGTAAAAGTTAAGTATTTGTATAGTGATGTTGGATTCTATAGGCTGTTGAAAGTGTTGAAATAAATGCTTTTGGTAGGTGATAGACGATCGAAAATGATCTATGAAGCAAAGAGAGTACTATGTCCGATGGGCATGGATTATCAAACGTTTCATGCTTGTCAGAATGATTTTATTTTGTATTGGGGAGATCACTTGGATGCATTAGAATGTCTGAAATGTAATACTCCAAGGTACAAATTGAGGGAGGTGGACGGGAATAGAGACAATAGGAAGTGATGGATGAAAAAGGGTTCTAAGGAAGGTTGTTTGGTATCTACAATTATTTCCCACTTGAGAAAACTGTTTGACAATCTCGAAGTTTCAAAGATTATGAATTGGCATGCTGATCAGACTGTGGTAGATCCTGAGGTCATTAGCCACCCGACCGATGGTGATCAGTGGCAAAAAAATGATGTGGCATTTCCGGAATTTGGAAATAAGACACGTAATTTAGGGCTACGTTTGTGCACGAATAGGGTATATTTTTTTGGTAAGTTGAGCAACAATTATAGTTCGCCGCTTGTGATGTTAATAAGTTACAACTTACCTCCATGGTTATGCATAAAAAGAAATTACATTGTGCTCTCTCTAATCATTTCAGGTTCGAAGCAACGTTGAAACGACATGTGTACCAATCCCCCTTGGTAGATGGTCTAAAACTTCTTTGGCATCTCAGATTGAAGATATTTGATGGGTTTTGCAAAGACTGATTTGATTTTTGGGACATGTTTTTTTGTACCGTTAATGACTTTCTCACGTATGGAAATTTGTCGGGGTATTCCGTAAAAGATCATAAAACATGCCCCACTATTTTTTTGGATGGAACAGATTATTTTCGATTGAGTCATGATAGTAAGATAGTGTATCTTGACCACTGTAGATGGCTTCCACCAACTCACGGTTGGAGAAATCTCGATGATGAGTTCAATGCCAAGGTAGAGTTGGGGCCATATCCTCTTGTTATGAATGGAATGTCCATCTCGTATTCATTGCGGAATTTTCAAAATGACTACAGCAAGAGGAAGAGGAAACCAAAGGTTGATGGTAGTTTGAAGAAGCAGTCTACATTTTTTGAACTACCATATTGGGGTATCCTTAATGTCTTGCATTGTTGGATGTGGTGCACATCGAGAATAATGTTTGTGATAACTTGGTCGGTACATTAATGAATATCCCAGGAAAGGATGGAGTGAAGTATAAGAAAGATGCGGTTGAAATGAGAATTAGACCTACATTGGAACTTGAGAAGCGAGGCGCGAAGATGTTCTTGCCTCGAAAATTAATATTATATATATACATACGTATTTGAGCGTAAATTAATAAAATACATGGCATGATTTAATATCAACTTTTTATATCAATATCGATTTTATGAGTTTAGAACACCGTGATGGTATTCTATATATGTACCAGTGTGAGTACCAGTCTAACAAAGTCTTCAAACTCTGCAATCCAATAAGTCCAATTGTGACATTTTGAATCTATTGATAAACACTGTTTGCACAAAGGAAAATTTTAAAAGGGAAAAATTGAAGACAAACAAAATGAGAATATTTACACTAATTAATGGGCAGCTGAATTTTACAATGTACATAAACTAAAATGTTGGTTTCACCAATTATTCAATTGAAATTAATTATTTAATTTCAATTTAACCAAGTATGTTAAAATATAAAAGTTGATACACGAGACTTGATTACGTAGTTCGGTAAATTCACCTACGTCTGTGAGGCACAACTAGACCAGTTTCAGAAGAAATCGACTAATCAGAAATAATACAGTACACAGTAACTCATACAATAGTATTTGCATTAACTAATTATTGAATGGTAAATTTTTCAAGCTCCCCTTGCCACTGATTAGCCTTGATTAGACTCCCTCTGACCTTGAAACTTGTCGATGTTTGATCTCCTCCTCCCGAGAAATTAAGGCATATGTTTCTAAAAATTTTCAACAATTTTTCAATATATATTGGGATTTATAAAATGGCTCTAAGTGCTCTCAAAAAATATAGAATATAGCTTCAATTGTTATCCAATAGAATCAATGAATAAAGCGCCCATATATTCCATTTTTAAGCCGAAAATCAACTCCTAGAGTTTGTGTTGATGTTGAAGTCATCATCAATAGACCGAACATGTTAAAACATTCATTCTTCAACTCTAATTGTGATGATTTACCATATCTAATCTAATCCCGTGAAACTCAGGATTTACCCAATCTAATTTAATCCCATGGAATTAGGGATTTTCCAATCTACCAAGATATGCTCTATCCGACCTATCTATGTGCTGGACTTAGAAACCAAATTATATTAAACTTCTGAATATAATAAGTCTATGTGAAAGACATTTATGTAGACATAATTTCCAACTCATTTGATGTTCCAACATGTAATAATTCACAAATGTCAATTTAAAACAAAAGTCAAAACTGCTTTAGACTTTACAATCTTCCCATTTGGCATTGTTTGGACCCAATATTCATTTGAAGAAATACCATCCTCAAGATAAGAGATCGTGCAGTAAAATCCCCTGATGTTAGAACACAACAATGTCAACATCTCAAAGATGAATCTGTCTGATGATAGAACATCAATCTCATTTTGAACACCAGAATATCAGCAGATTACAAATATAACATTGGATGTTGGTTATTAGAATACAACCAGTATCAATATATGACCAGTTTCAAACATTTCATCAAAACAAAAAATAAAATAAAAAGTGTCATCAGATCAGCAAATCATATTATTTCTTCCCCTAGGGCCATAAACATGCCAAATGAACTAAGAATCATTGGGTTGTGTTTGTAGGAGGACCTGTAATATCTTGTCTTTCAGCTTCAAGTGAAACTAGCATAATTGGAGAGCAACAATATTTTAATCCAATGCCAGGATCCGAACCTCCTTACCAGATTCTGTATATGTAGAAGCTGATGCAGCCACTGAAGGATTTCAGGGAAGATCTTGTACACTGCTTAAGGAAAATGTCCTCTCGTTTGGTCGAATTTGAGTTGTAGACACAATGAGATCAGACTTCTTGTTCTTGACCTTTCCCTTTTTATCAGAGCTGTAATACGAAATGGATGTTACAAAGAATTGGTTTCTCTTGAAAACCCAACCTGCCTGACAATGCTCTCTTGGATCATAAGTCCAAGGTTCATAAGAGTATGAGTACCAATGCAGTACAGTATATTAGCCATGTTTTTTTAAAATATTAATAATTAAAAATATAATACTCTCTTTGTTTCTCTGTGTAATAAATCAGTGATACACAATCAGCTCCAATCTAAGCATTCCCTTCACTTAGTCTTATATTTACCTCATGTTGCGAGATAACGAATCGTCGAAACAAAACACAATTTAGCCGCACAAGTGATATTCTCTTCTAAGCACATTTTAGTGAATCGACAATTGTAACACAATTTAGCGCCTAGAAGGTGACTAAGGAATTGCATTCTTAGAAGCCAGAATATGAAGAAATTTGTGAGGCCTCCACCCATGACTATGTTGCAAGTCTAATAATGCTCCCCATCTTGACTGTGCTCCATGTAAGATCCATTGAGTCTTCAAAACCTTGTTTCCCGTGTATTCTTTTATAATCCACTCATATTTGCAACCCTCCCCATCTTTTAGCATCCAATTATCTGCAAAATAAATCAAAAAAGTAGATACCATTCTTCCAAAATTTGAAAAACAAATCAAACTCTTATGTATGGTGTTTCAACACTATCTGGAATCACTAATCCTCTGATCTGTCTAAAAAGAGTAGAATGCACAAAATCATGACACTGTTTTGAAGAACTTGCTAGCTTAGCCAAAGAATCAGCTACTGCATTAGCCAAAGTATCTGAGCCATGTCTCTAGTAAGGGCAGTGGAATCGGTAGAGGGTATCCAACAATTTATAGCTACTAAGAACAAACACAAATACCTGGCAGAAAACATTGATGCAGTGCCATTCCCATGTGCAAGCCACTGAGTAGTACCTCCTCATAATAATTATGTCGGAATTTGATCATTGGTAACCTCAAACTCCTCAAATTGTGGAGTTAAATTCCTCAATTTGTTGATCACATCACCCGGGAATTTAACCAATTTACCACAGATATACACAGAATTATACCAAGGGGATTATAGATCAAAATTACTTGGCATAAAGTTTGCGTAGAACTCATGCAACCAACTCACAATTGTATTCTTCAAAAATAGTAGCTACAGTACTGAGTCCAAGTAAGTCCAAATACGCACTAAATCTACTCATCTTGTAGATTGACACATCCATTGGTCTTTCAGCAACAATATTTCTTTGAATTATTCTTATCCACCTAGTCCTCATCATTCATTTAAAATTTTAAATAGAGCATCTCGAACTGAAAGTGTGGGAAGAGAGAAACTCAGGCTTGTCTCAGTAGTAGTGTTCTTATTCTTTCATGGGGGGGGGGGGGGTGAAGCTGGTTCCTTTTCCTTTTTCTTGAACTTCCTTCTTGGTGGTTGTGCATCCTCCTCCATTGGCTCATCAACCTGTTCATCCTACGTTAGAACATGAGAGTTTGATGTTCCAACATCAGTAACATTGGCCTCTTTAGGGACATCTCCCCCTGTCTGCTCCTTCCAAGTTTGATCATCCTCACGGGTCTCAGTTTCTGCCTCCTTCTTTGATATTTGAACATTAAATTCTTTCAGTGTTTCAGTAAATTTTCCCACAGTCTGCGTTCCTGGTGTTTGAACATCAATCATCATCATGCTTCTCAGATTCAAATATGATCTGTCTCTATATTTTCTTCTTCAATCACATCAAGAACTTCAAACTTTTCTCCCAATGCCTCCATATCTAGCGTTGCAACATGTGAATATCCACCTCCTATATTATAATCTTCCCCTGTATAGTCATCAGAATGATGCTCCTCTATCTTAGCATTTGGTGTTGGAACATCCTAACATCCATAACATCTTCATTCTCATCGTCAGGCACCAGAATAACTGGTGGGACCATATGAGCTAATACCTAAGCAGGTAAAGACAATCTAGGAGTATATATCCCCACAGTGTACCTAAAAGTAGATTTAACCACTCTCCCCACAAGTTCTTGAATAGCGTTCTCATCCAAGTTTCTAATTTTAACCTTACGAGTCCTAGGTACACCAATATAAATATAGAACCTTCTTTCCCTTATAATCAGTACATGCAGCCTTAGTACGTCTTAGATTTAAATTTTTCATGGATCTGATATCACCGATTCTACCACACAATAATTCATCCAGATTAACTCCATTTACCTCCCCAGAAAATATTTACATGGCCTCAAATTAAAATTTTTCATATATGTCACATGCCACTCCATACAATCCATTAACGACTTAAACTTCATACCATTAATCTCAAAATATTTATCAGGATATCTCACCTTTTGCCCGATGTAGGCATTCGTATACGCTGGCTTTGTACAAGTACCATTGTAGTCTTGCATGCCCTTGATCTCCATTGTGAACATCTCCAAAAGGTTTGTGAACCTTAAATATGATAGTTTAGACCCAAAATGCATGTACAAAACTTGAATACGAATGGGTATTGGCTAGGAAGAATTTTGTGTTTAGCGAAAATCAAATTCTAGAATCCAAAGACTTGTAAACTTCTCCCCCTACGTAGATAACTCCAAAAATATTTAAAATGTCTTCTACCCACGATTTGAAAATGGCTAGAATCGTAAAGAGGAAAATAGAGAGAGGTTCGGCAGGAAGGTAGAGAGAAAGAATGAAAGATAATTTTTTTAATTTTAATTTCTTTCCTTAAAACCTGCACCAATTTTTTTTTCACTTTTCAGTGTGATCCCACCTTTTCACCTATCACTAGTCCATCACATCTATACTTAAACACCCACTTTCATCTTTCCCCCTTTTTTGTTAGTTTTCTCATTTTTCATATTTATATACAAAAATAAAATAGCAAGAAAAATGGTACCTCATATTTGACACACCCTCAGGTGTTGCTTAAGAAATTCAAAAGTATAGAAGTCCAGGTGCTTAGTAAAAAATATTCGCTTATAATTGCGATGTTGGAACATAATCCGCCACTACTTCCCTTTTCTTAACCAGATCTCGAATAAAATGATAGCTCATGTCAATGTGTTTCGTTCAAAAATGTTGTACTGGATATTCTGAGATATCTATTGCATTTTTACTGTCACATTATATTATCAAAGGCTCTTCTTTAATTCCATAATCTCTCAACATTTATTTCATCCACAATAATTGTGCACAACAACTCCCAATAACAAGATACTCTGTTTTGGCAGTTGGCAATGAGATAGAATTATTTTTCTTGCTATACCATGAAACCAAATTCATACCAATAAAAAAAAAATCCACCAGTAATACTCTAGTGATCATTAGCATTTTCTGCCCAATCAGAATCATTAAACCCAACAAGATGAGAACTTTGACTCTTTGAATACCATATTCTACACTCTGAAGTCCCACTCACATAGCAAATTATTATTTTTACAACACTTAAGGGACATTCCTTCGGATTAGTTTGAAATATTGCACAAACTCCAACACTAAAGCACATTTCGATACAGAGTGTGATCAAATCATGTTCCAATCTTATCTTTTTCCAATTTGCCCATTTTTGTCATAGGAGTGCACATCGATTAAGAGTTGCCTAGACCAAACCGCTTTACCAAATTCAGGGCATACTTACTCTGGTTTATAAATAGGCCATTCTTTTCTTGTTTCACTTGAAGCCCCAAAAATTAAGTATGTTCTCCTACCATAGTCATTTCAATCTCGGCCTACATCAAGGTTACAAAATCCTGCACCAAAAATGGTGAAGTGGATCCAAAAACAATATCGTTAACATAGATTTGAGCAATCAAAATATTTGACGATTCATGATGAATGAACAAAGTGAGATATACTCCCTCTCTATGATAGATTTTTTGGATCATAAAAGTAGCAAGTCGCTTATACCATTCCCTTGGTGCCTGTTTCAACCCATATAATGCCTTTTGCATTCGATACACATGATGTGGATACTGGGGGATCTTCAAATCCTTTGGGGGTGTTGCACATACACCTTCTCATTGAATACTCTAGTAAGAAATGCACTTTTGAGGTCCATCTGATACAACGGGAAGTCCAAAGTGCAAGCACTGGCAAGTAAAATGCGAATATATTCTAACATAGAAACTGGTGCAAACGTCTAATCAAATTCAACTCCTTCAACTTGAGTGTATCCTTGAGCTACCAACACCGTACTTGTTCTTGAAAATCTACTTGGTTCCTATCACATTAACTCCCTTAGGTCGAGGAGTAAGGTACCACACATTATTGCGTACAAATTTCCCAAGTTTTTCTTGCATTATCACAATCCAGTACTCATCTAGGAAATCTTACTTGTAATTCTTAGGTTTAGTGAGTGAGATAAAACAATCTAGGCCATCAAATTCCCTATAGTTGATATGAGGGATTGTACGAGTCCTTCTGCCACTGGGTTTAATTTGAGTTGATGTTGGAACATCAAATGAATCTAGAGAGGTTGGTGTTCAACCATTGTGGAGATTAAGGGATGAATTCACTTGATCTGAAGTATGCGCCTAATATGATGTTCCAACATCATTATGATACTGGTCTGAAAGATTACATGATGTTGGAACATGGTGAGAATTTTATCTTACTTCTTCAGTCGTTAGCATTTTGAGCTCATCAGAATCATCCACTACCATATTAATAAACTACATCACAACTCTAATGTGAAGATTATGCACACTATATGCCCTGTTGTTTACCAAATATCCAAGGAATGTACCTACATCTCTATGGGTTTCAAACTTTTCCAGGTGTTGTCTATCTCTGAGAATGTAGCACTTAATTTCAAACACATGAAAATAAGTAATGTTTGGCTTCATGCCCTTCCAAATTTGTATGATGTCTTGCTGGTGAACAGTTGAAGATATACTTGGTTAACAGTGTAGCATGAGTGTTCACGACCTTAGCCCACCATTTCTTGTGTATCCATTTTTCAACAAGCATAACTCGAGCCATCTCCTGTAATGTCCTGTTCTTTCTTTCCACGATATCATTATGTTATGTAGTAATAGGAGCAAAGAATTCACGCGTAATACCTAGACCGTCACAAAGATCACTGAATTGTGAATTTTTAAATTCTCATCCATGATCGATGTGAATCCAAATAAACTTTCCAAGTGGGCTACCCTTCTTTGTTTGTAATTTTACCACCAAAATTTTGAAGACATCAACTGTGTCAGATTTTTGTTTTGGGAACACCACCCATATATATCTAGAGAAATCATCGGCACACACAAAAATATATTTTTTACCTCCCACACTTGGAGAACTTACTGGAATCGTCCAATCCATGTGCAGAAGTTCAAGTGTTTTAGAAGTAGTGATATCATGAATGGATGAGTGAGGCACCCTGATCTGCTTACCCTGTTAACATGGACCATATGTGATCTCATTCTTCTCGGTGAGTGTAGATATACCTCGTACAACCTTCATATTTGAAATCTTCAAAAGATTTTATAGTTGATGTAACCAAGATTCATGTGCCACATTTTGACTTCATCATGTTCAACACTTAAGTAGTTCACTTCTTGTTCCAATGGGCAACGATTCTTTGATAACCGAATACCAGTAAGTACTTTGTTGTCGCCATGTTTCACTATGAACTTTTTCTTATGGAATTCTATGATCATGCTATCATCATACAACTATCTGATACTTAGAATATTAGCCTTTGATTCATCCACCAATAACACACTAGTAAAGGTAGGAAATCCCTTTATTGATAATTCACCTTTACCTATTATCCTGTTTTTCTTTCCATCACCCAAGGTAACGAATCCTCCATCACATGCTTTGATCTTCTTTAGGTACTGTTTTGATCATTCATATGTCGAGAAAAACCACTATCAAAGTACCAAGAATCCCTATAATGTGCAATGAGGGAAGTGTGAGCAACAAAACACAATTTAGAAGTTTTGGGGATCCATACCTTTCTAATCATCCTTGAACGTTGAGCCTGATGCAAGTTGGATCATTTCATTGGTTGGCATTCATACATAATGTCTTTGAGAGGGTTAAAATAGTGATCATGTTTGTTTTTTATAGGTGCAATAGCTACAACTCCTCTAACTTATACTCTTCCTTTTGGTATTTGGACTGTGTGATGTGTTGACTATTTTTCTTTCCATGCCTTGAGCTTCTACTTTTAATACACCAACACTTGTTGAGGGGTTCTAATACCCTTACCCTTGCAAATTTCTTGAACTCTGGCCCACGGTAAGAATGTCATCAAGTTTAGCTTTCCTAGAATTCAATCGTTTAACGGAAGCTTCTTTTGTTTCGGCCCTTGTCATTACCGAGCTCTAGTTCATCTTCAAAATCTCATTTTCTTTCCTCAGTAGTTCTACTATGGATTGTATCTGTTTCAGTTTTTCCTCCAACAAATGTTTCTCCTTTTTAAAGAATTTATTTGTAACAGTCACTTTCAACCACATGCCATATATTTTTTCATAGGCGATGTACACGTTTTCATCACTTGAGGAATATTCTTCATGATCTGTATGACACTTTGGAATATCAAGTGATTCAACCTTAATAATTACCTTTCTTTTTTCAGTAAGGTTGGAATATCGAACTTCTCCTGAATGCCAGTGTTGGAACATCAAACCTCTCATTCCTGGCCAATGTTGGAACATTCAGCAGTATCTGAACCACTGTGAAAAGTTACTCTAAAGGCTACATAATTTCTGGTCAATTACTCCTCACCTTTATCCTCATTTTCATCTACACTCCATCCAATAACATATGATTTTCCTTTCTTCTTCCAAGTCTTTACGCATTTAGCTTGGATGTTTCCAATACTCTCACATTCTCTGCATTGAGTTCTTCTAGACTGTTTTGAATCTCCGTCTTGATTTCTTGAGAATGGCTATGTTGAGTGCTCAATCTGTGAACCTCGGTTGTTCCCATAATCTTTAAAGAGGAGTTTGTTTTCATTATATCTTTCTTGGGAATTCTTCCTTACCACTTTCTTCGGTATCCTTGGGAAATATTTTGTGATAAGAGGAAGTTCTTCATTTCAATCATCACTTTCCTCATCTTGGTTAATTTTTTATGACAAATCTTTAAATGCCAACTCCCTTTTGGCTTTCTTCGTTACATGTTCCAATGTTATTTCAAAAGTTTGCAGTTATCCTATCAGTTCATCCAACGTTAATGTGGACATATCTCTGGCTTCCTCTATTGTTGCCACTTTAATAGCAAACTTTCAGGGTAGTGATCTCAATTTAATTTTCACCAGTTTAGCCTCTTTGTATATCTTTCCCAGTTAATGTGCCAGGTTGGTGATATCTCTCAGTTTTTCATTGAACACAACTATAGTTTCATCTTCTTCCATCCCTTGTTTTTCAAACTTTGTGGCCAGCATTTGTAATTTTGATTCACGTACGCGACATGTTCTTTCATGCATTGCATGTAGAATATCCCATGATTTATTATCCTGATAGTACGTAGATATAAGATTAAACTAATCCTCATCTACTGCCGAAAAAATAGCCTTTAATGCTCTGGAGTTTGCCAGTCACGCCTTTTGTTCTTTAGTTTTTCAAAGCTCTTTAGACTTTAGTACTGGCTCCTTGGATGTTCCTTCTTCTCTGGACTGTATAACTGGATGTCTATTATGTGACCACACAATGCCATGTTAATTCATCCAGAGAATTTATGAACACTTGCATACGTGTCTTCCAGTAGGTGTAGTTTGTTCCCTCCAACAATGGTGAGCGAGATACTGGGGCTCTTTCTTTAGACATTAGTTAAAATGTATCACTTTCCTTGACAAAACCGAGGTAAAAACAAGTGACTTAGCCCTGGTACCAAATGAAATTTTGATTTCACTAATCAAAAAATTTGAACCAATATTTAATCCCAATTTAACCAAGTATTTTAAAACATAAAATTTGATTCACGAGATTTGGTTACGTAGTTCGGAGAATTCACCTACATCTAAAGGGACTAGCCTAGTTCATAAGAAATCCACTATTCAGAAATGATACAGTACAGAGTAACCCATACAATAGTGCATATCTTAACTAATTATTGTAATGGCGGATTTTCCAAGCTCCACTTGCTACCAATCAACCTTGATTAGACTCTCCCTAACCTCAAAATTCGTCGATACTTGATCTTCTCCTCCCGAGAATTTAAGGCATATGCTTATGAAATTTTTCAACAGTTTATTAACATATATTGGGATTTAAGAAATGGCTCTAACTGCTCTCAAAAACATCAGACGTAAAGACATAGTCATCATGGTCACCAGCCCAGTCGATATCGTAGAAAGTATGAAGAGATGTTGCTGGGGTAGAAGGCACAAAAATTCCCAAGTGCGTCCGGCCGGAAAGATATCGTAGGAGTCTCTTTAGAGCTGTCCAATGATTAGAAGTTTGACTTTGCATAAATTGGGAAAGTTTGTTGACAGAATAAGCAAAATCAAGCCATGTAAAACCCCAAGTGTTGAAGGCTACCAACGATAGCACGATAGTCAGTTGGAGTTGTAAGGAGCATTCCAGCAGACTTGATAAAACTGGTAGTTGCGAATAGTGGTGTGAAATCATGTTTTGTATCTTCCATACCAGCTCATAACAGGAAATCATTTATATACTTTCGTTGGGAGAGAAAGAGACCTCCATTTTTAGGAATAGCTTCTACTCCTAAGAAGTATGACAATAACCTGAGATCCTTCAACGAAATCCAAGTAGCAAGTTGTTGAATAAGAGAGGCCACCAAACTTGGAAACAATTAAGTTATCAACAGGTGAAACTCGTTTCACTCGCCAAAATAAATCTGCAAACTCTAATTATGAAACTAGCACAGTAGTAAGCAGAGTTGATCCCACGAGAAACGGAGCAAAAAACTATAAAAATTACCTACTAATATAGAACAATTTGGTGTAGCCACCACGTCTTAATTTTCAGAATTTTTCAAGAACTAATAATGTAATTAACTAATATAAAATATAAACTAAAAATGCAAACTATCAAATATAAATATCTATAAAATATTTAAAGAATGTAATCGGTTAAAAATAACTCACATTAGTTAAACATCGTTCATAGGTGCAAAGATAAATCAATTCATATGCATCTATCAGTTATAGGGCGACAAGTATTTGCTGAACCCTCCCAATTCTTTCTTACTTTGTCGACAATTGACCAATTATAATTAATCAATTATTTCTCTTACCAAGATGCCTCC